>WSYH01010226.1:0-15752 GCA_036426205.1 Ascaphus truei | reverse complement strand
GATCAACGCGTTTCGTACATCTAAGTACTTCTTCAGGAATATTTTTGGCCATTACCCAGAGGTCGTACATACCTCTCAGAGATGTCTCATTGGTCAGACTATTAAAGTTAGACCAATCATCTGAGCCATGGCCAATGATAGGGAAGATATATATAACTTTAAACAAAACTTATTGACAAACCTAAAAACACCAATGAAAATAACTACCTATAATCTACCTACCCATAAATATATAAAACCTTGCATGGACTAAAAGAACACAGTATAGTATATAAAAAGTAAAATAGACATCTTATAATCCTACTATATATAAAAAAAAGATTAGCTAAAATACAACAGGATAAAGTGCAGCAGGGGAAGGGAAATAGAGTAAAAAGAAAGTGATAGCATGTCCCACGGGTCTATTATGGATATGGGCTAATGATTAAAGTTTAATACAGTGCCCAAAATCCACATCCTCAGTAAGCCCCTTGGGGGACATGGTATCCAACTTATGTATCCAATAAGTCTCCTTGGAGGATAATGTTTTAACTCTATCCCCCCCTTCTATTGACTGGAATAAATTGAATCCCCTTAAAGAAGACTAGAAGGGTCTTTACCATGGTGTAATAAAAAGTGTCTTGAACACTATGTTTTTCAAACCCAATTTAATGTTCCTGACATGTTCCTGGATACGGATTTTAAGGCCACCGTTTGGTTCTGCGACGTATGATGATATCCACATGCACTTCCAACAAGTATACAAGTGTGTGGAAGTACATAAAATAAAGTCATCAATATTAAAAACCTCCTAATGTGTTATTGGTTTAAAGGTATGTTTTACAGGTGTGATACTTGCAAATACTGCACTTACCACAGGTAAATATTACCTTGGTTTGGTGCCAAGCCATGGTTAGATGTGATAGTCTTACCAATACAAACATCACTGGGTGCTAGTATATTCTTAATGTTTTTAGTTTCCTATATATAAACGTGGTTTAGTATCTAGAGAGAGATCCCAATAGGGATCTTTACACAATATGCCCCAGTGTTTACTAAAAACCTTCTCAATATCCTATATACAGAATTATAGTTGGTGATGAAAGCCACATCTACCAAACCACCCTTATTTGATTGGATAGCGTTTCTTTTTTTTATTATTTTTGTATCAACAGTTCTTTACGATCCAAATCACGAACTCTTTTTATCTCTCTCTCTAAAAGTTCTTTGGGATACCCCCTCTCTCTAAACCTTGAAAATAATTTGTTTGCCTGTTGGTTAAAAACCTCTACACTACTGCGTTAGTCTGAGTCTAACAAATTGCCCCCTTGGTATGTTTTTGATCCATGTGCTTGGTGACTGCATTTGCCATCAGCAAATTGCTGGTATCCACCTCCTTAAAGAAGGTCTCGGTTTCCACAATGCCATCCACTCGAGAAGTAAGTCTCAGATCTAAAAGTCATCTGTGTGGCATCCATTCTGGTGTAAACTCGAGATTAAAATCATTTTGTTCAGATCAGCCACAAATGCACTGGCCGAAACACAATCACCATCCCACACCACAGGTAGTGATCTATGTAGCGTTTCACACAATGACATTCTGTGGTGCGGGTTGTCGGGACAAGAAACTGTGACTCCCACTTACCCACATACAGGTCGCAAAACTGGGGGCAAATCTAGTGCCCTAGCGGTCCCGCAAACTGCAGGTAGAAGTGAAAGAAACAGAAAATAATTATGTTTTAACAAAAAACTAATAGAACTCAAGATGAAGTTTCTATTCAATGGGTGTAATGCCTGAATCCACCAAAAAGGAGTTGAACCGCATCTAGCCCCTTTTGATGTGGTATGTTGGTATACAGGGCCTTTATCGATGTAATCCATACATAAGAACTCTTCCATTCGAAAATCCTTAATAAGTTTAAAAACTGCCGTTGAATCTTTCAAATAAGGGTTAATTTACCGACATAGGGTTGGAAAAAATCCACATATTGGCTAAGGTTGGCTGTCATCGATTGTATACCTGACACAATAGGGCGTCTCAGGAGGATCAACCAGAGCCTTGTGGATTTTCGGTAAATGTATAAAAAGGGGGATCCTAGGAATTCCGAGAATAAAAGGAAAATTCCACCGTAGTGATAACAGAAAGGGCGAGTGCGTTTTCTAACACAGACCTTTAGCTCCTTCAAAAATTCAGCCGTCGGGTCTTTAGATAATTCTATATAAGACAGTTTGTCATTTAGTAGTCGTAAAGCTTCTTTTCTATTCACATCATCTTGGACTACCACGCCCCCACCCTTTTCTGCTTGTCTAATAATTAAATCAGTATTTGCTTTTAGATTTTTAAGGGCTACGACTCGCTGTTACTGAGATTGTGCTTAATGTCACCTGACTTAAAATTGTGGGATAGAGCATTAAAATCATTGATGACCATGTTAAAAAATGTATTAATGTGATGACCTTTGGAATGTGCAGGATAAAATTTGGATTGACTCTTAAAGTCAGTATGTCTGATCAGTAATTCTGATCAGTAATTCTGTATCGGTGTTATTTGCAGAAACCGTCGATTCCCGTCGAACCGTCGATTCCCCTGTCTACAATCCTGGAGTGGTAACAAGTGTTATATACACTAAATGCTTAAGTATTCCTTATTTGATGTACGCAGATTTTATACCCCAATATTATTGTAATACATTTTTATTACTTGCTTCACTATTTGGCGTTGTGCGCTGTTTTCTTTTTGTTTCCATTTCCTAGAGTGTGTGGGGTGCTGAGCCACCCCCAATGTTTATAGCAGCAGACGCCCTTATCAACCACACGGTTATGATTTAATTTATTATATAATCACTTATTCACTTGGTATTGTGGTTTATATAGTCTATATATGGTTTAGTCACTGCACTTTAATTAGTTATAAGTAGGAGTTAGATAGTAGCGCACAGTTTATTTTTGTTTGTTCACTATCTTTGCTCTTTACTGTTGCAGCACGTCTCACATTCCTTTTTCATTATATTCATTTGTGTATATTTTTGCGTACATCTCCATTGCATCAAAATGGTTTGGAGCCTAGCCAATTGTAGAGAGAAAAGGGAAGAACACTTTAAACTTCTTTTTACTGACGAAGTGTTACATGGTCAACCCACTGAACCAATTGACTTAACAGCAAAAGACCGCTTTAAAATATTGGAAAAGTTATTGCTTACTGAGGGTAAGCACTGGCTTGAGACCAAAACCCTACAGAGTTATCTGGATGTGGGTAGAATACCAAGAGGTCTCAGGTTTTCAAAAAACCCCACCTTTGGTAAAGATAACTCAAAATTTATGCAGGAGTGGAATAGGATCCAGGATGAGTGCTCTAATGATCTCATTAGGTTAATTATATATGAAAGGAACCGTGAGATCAAACAATTAGAGAAAGAGATTTTAAAAGCAATTAAGGCATTAGAACCTATAGTTATAGATACAGATTGCTCAGAGATTGAGCATGATCTTAAAGTAAAGTTAGAATATGAGGAAGATGAACTTTTAAAAACAAAACACAGTAAATTCTTAAGAGATAAATTAGACTATCAGCAAGGGAGACAGAGAGACTGGGCGAAAAAAGATAGAGGAAGGGTAGTAGGTGATGATTATATCCCCAATAAAAAAGAGAGAGGGGGATCTGCACATTCAAAAAACAGACATCAGAATTATCACACCTATGACGAAAAGAGAGAGAGCAGAACTAATGAAAATGATAGATCAAACAGAGATCGATCACGCTCTAACTATGGCAAGGGGTATCGGAATCCCAATTATAAAGGGAAAAATTACATTGAGGGTTTTAGATATGGCTCTAGGCCCCAAGGCCAATATAGAAACTATGAGAACGAATACAAAAACCCCCATGTAAGAACATCTAGATACTCACCCAGAAACTCCCCCAAACTCTCACCTAAACGCCCAGCTAGACTGGAACCAAATACAGATTCACCTTCTTTTTTAGACCTAATTCGAACAAGGTTGGAAAGGAAGGTGAAAACTGTAAAAGATATACAGAATACCCCACAAGAGAAAAGAAAGATAAGGGATGTGTCAGACGAGGAACACGAGGAGGGACCAGAGCACAAAAGAAGAGGGTACTCTTGGGAAGGAACACCGTAGCTAACAAAGGTGTCTTTAATCTCTCCTCTACAGTTTTAAGTAAAGATCAATTGGGCATACTTGGAAGGGGTCTGAGCTTCTCGAAGGCTTGTGGACCAAGCTCCTTCCAACTGTTCAAAGATCTACATAAATTTACTCGCAACATTACCCTTAAGCGACATTTCCTGAAACAAGATATGGATACTAATCATAGTAAGGCCGTAACGGTTTCTGCAAATAACACCAATACAGAATTACTGATCAGACATACTGACTTTAAGAGTCAATATCCAAATTTTATCCTGCACATTCCAAAGGTCATCACATTAATACATTTTTTAACATGGTCATCAATGATTTTAATGCTCTATCCCACAATTTTAAGTCAGGTGACATTAAGCACAATCTCAGTAACAGCGAGTCGATAGCCCTTAAAAATCTAAAAGCAAATACTGATTTAATTATTAGACAAGCAGATAAGGGTGGGGGCGTGGTAGTCCAAGATAGATGTGACTATGAAAAAGAAGCTTTACGACTACTAAATGACAAACTGTCTTATATAGAATTATCTAAAGACCCGACGGCTGAATTTTTGAAGGAGCTAAAGGTCTTGTTAGAAAACGCACTCGCCCTTTCTGTTATCACTACGGTGGAATTTTCCTTTTTATTCTCGGAATTCCCTAGGATCCCCATTTTTTATCATTTACCGAAAATCCACAAGGCTCTGGTTGATCCTCCTGGACGCCCTATTGTGTCAGGTATACAATCGATGACAGCCAACCTTAGCCAATATGTGGATTTCTTTCTCCAACCCTATGTCGGTAAATTAACCTCTTATTTGAAAGATTCAACGGCAGTTTTAAACTTATTTAAGGATTTTCAATGGAAGAGTTCTTATGTATGGATTACATGCGATATAAAGGCCCTGTATACCAACATACCACATCAAAAGGGGCTAGATGCGGTCAACTCCTTTTTGGTGGATGATCAGGCATTACACCCATTGAATAGAAACTTCATTCTTGAGTCTATTAGTTTTATTTTAAAACATAATTATTTTCTGTTTCTTTCCACTTTCTACCTGCAGGTTTGCGGGACCGCTATGGGCACTAGATTTGCCCCCAGTTTTGCGAACCTGTATGTGGGTAAGTGGGAGTCACAGTTTCTTGTGCCCGACAACCCGCACCACAGGAATGTCATTGTGTGGAAACGCTACATAGATGACATCCTGTGCGTGTGGGATGGTGATTGTGTTTCGGCCAGTGCATTTGTGGCTGATCTGAACAAAAATGATTTTAATCTCGAGTTTACACACAGAATGGATGCCACACAGATAGACTTTTTAGATCTGAGACTTACTTCTCGAGTGGATGGCATTGTGGAAACCGAGACCTTCTTTAAGGAGGTGGATACCAGCAATTTGCTGATGGCAAATAGCAGTCACAAGAGCACATGGATCAAAAACATACCAGGAGGGCAATTTGTTAGACTCAGACGTAACTGCAGTAGTGTAGAGGTTTTTAACCAACAGGCAAACAAATTATTTTCAAGGTTTAGAGAGAGGGGGTATCCCAAAGAACTTTTAGAGAGAGAGATAAAAAGAGTTCGTGATTTGGATCGTAAAGAACTGTTGATACAAAATAATAAAAAAAGAAATAACGCTATCCAATCAAATAAGGGTGGTTTGGTAGATGTGGCTTTCATCACCAACTATAATTCTGTATATAGGGATATTGAGAAGGTTTTTAGTAAACACTGGGGCATATTGTGTAAAGATCCCATATTGGGATCTCATCTAGATACTAAACCACGGTTTATATATAGGAAAGCTAAAAACATTAAGAATATACTAGCACCCAGTGATGTGTTTGTATGTGGTAAGACTATCACATCTAACACATGGCTTGGCACCAAACCAAAAGGTAATTATACCTGTGGTAAGTGCAGTATTTGCAAGTATCTACACCCTGTAAAACATACCTTTAAATCCAATAACACATTAGAGGTTTTTAATATTGATGACTTTATTTTATGTACTTCCACACACATTGTATACTTGTTGGAATGTGCATGTGGATATCAATACGTCGGCAGAACCAAACGGTGCCTTAAAATCCGTATCCAGGAACATGTCAGGAACATTAAAATTGGGTTTGAAAAACATAGTGTTTCAAGGCACTTTTTATTACACCATGGTAAAGACCCTTCTAGTCTTACTTTTAAGGGGATTCAATTTATTCCAGTCAATAGAAGAGGGGGGGATAGAGTTAAAACATTATCCTCCAAGGAGACTTATTGGATACATAAGTTGGATACCATGTCCCCCAAGGGGCTTAATGAGGATGTGGATATTTGGGCACTGTATTAAACTTTAATCATTAGCCCATATCCATAATAGACCCGTGGGACATGCTATCACTTTCTTTTTACTCTATTTCCCTTCTCCCTGCTGCACTTTATCCTGTTGTATTTTTAGCTAATCTTTTTTATATATATATGTAAAGGATTATAAAATGTCTATTTTAACTTTTTTATATACTAATACTGTGTTTCTTTTTATTCCAGCAAGGTTTTATATATTTATGGTAGGCTAGATTATAGGTTAGTTATTTGTCGATTGGTGTTTTTAGGTTTTGTCAATAAAGTTTTTGTTTTAAAAGTAATAGTATATCTTCCCTATCACTTTGACCATGGCTCAGATGATTGGTCTAACTTTAATAGTCTGACCAATGAGACATCTCTGAGAGGTATTTAAGACCTCTGGGTAATGGCCAAAAATTATTCCCTGAAGAAGTACTTAGATGTACGAAACGCGTTGGATGTATTTAGTTTATGCCAATTTATTGTTTTTTATTATCCCCTGTATCTGCATTGTATTCAATACCATTTGGTTTTTTTTTGCTGATTGAAGCGGTTATTGCGCCGCTGTAGAGACTCTGAAGGACTTTCTTCTGCTCCTTCCTTATTGCTACGGGAGCTGTGACGTCACCCCGCTACATCACGTGACGGAGCGACATCGTGGCACGCCGTGCAGGTGCATGCAATTGCGGAAGTGTCTGCTGAGCCTCTCCATCGGCTCTGAACTGCCCTGTCACTGCTGCAAACGGAGGATTGTAAGAAAAGAAGAAAACCCCCTGGAAGAGGCATACTGCCGCCTGAGACTTTGTTTCAGTGAGTGCTTGAACCTGCAGTTGAGCCAGACTGCTGCTAAGGAACTCCCCTGAAAGCAGCTTCCAGCTGGACAAAGAGTGTATGAGGGATCCTGTGCCCCACAACCACCACAGAGGCTCCTGCAGATAAAGCTGATTCCCCTGTCTACAATCCTGGAGTGGTAACAAGTGTTATATACACTAAATGCTTATGTATTCCTTATTTGATGTACGCAGATTTTATACCCCAATATTATTGTAATACATTTTTATTACTTGCTTCACTATTTGGCGTTGTGCGCTGTTTTCTTTTTGTTTCCACCTCCTGTTAAAGGTACTGTACATGACTCTGCGGTCAAAAACAACCTCACTAAAATTGGACAATAGAGATAATAGTAGACCCTCAGGTCAAAGGCAGTACATTGCTTAAAATAATTGTGCATTACATAAAATCATGGCTCATAATAAAATCGGAGAGATGGGAGAGAGAAAAAGAAAACAATCAGTATAATGAAATCAAATGACAAATAATCAATATATCAGGGGAGGGGGGGGAGGGTCTCCATTGCTTCTCGCAACCCCCTATCCATATTATCTGATCGTTGATGGACATTATGAGTAGTGTAAATGCCTTGTGAAAGTAAATACAAATCTCTCTCAACTGCTGACTGGAAAACATCAACCGCATGACCCTTCAAAAACATAGGACAAAATTGTGATTTCTTTTTTAGTCCAGAATCTTTCCTTCCTAAGAACGACTGTGTTGTGTTATCAGGATCATCGTGGTCTTCCAAGAGTTCTACCATATCTTGTAAATGACATTGGTCTTTAAAGTTCAATTGACATGATGCATCATAAATGGGGATTTGAGTGGGGTTATTTGGAGCACTACGGGATTGTGAGTCAGGAATTTGAGTCCCACTTGTACTTGAAGTTTGATCATCGCATATAGATGGATTTGTGTTATTCCTTTTTTGTCCAAAAAGTCTTTTTAGCGTTAATTTTCTTGTAAATTTATAAAGGTCAACCACAGTGGAGAATAGATTTAAATTTTTATCTGGTGCAAGAGTCAAACCCATATTAAGTAATTGTAATTCTGATTGTGTCAATGTATAACTTGAAATGTTAATGACATTAGTGTCCTGTATTTCTAGAATCTTCTTTTCTTGGCAGGAGCTACCCACCAGCTTATTCCGGGGTCTTCTTCTCCTGGTAGATCGTTTTTTGATGACGACCACCGCCCTTGTGCTGTAGATTGAAAGGCTGGTGACCTTGTTGGTAAACATGTTTCTTCATTGGATGAAGCTCCTCATTCGTTACCTGAGAAGGAAACACTAAATGGGACATCACCCCTAAATAGCAGTACTAAGTACTTTCAAAAAAGTGTATAAAAGATAAAAGAATATATCTCTGCATACATCAGGTTAAAAGTTTACAGACATGTAATGCACTCAGGCATATGTTACCAACACCGCTCGTTTTTTCTGTCTCACTGCTATTTAGGGGTGCTGAGCCTCTATATACTTTACGGCTGCAGATGCCAAAATCAACATTCAGAGGTTGTTGATTATTTAATATTATATCACAGAGGTGTTTATGGGTTACGAGTACAATAGAGATTAACTATAGTTGCGCACTTATATCTTTTTCTTTTCACTAAATGGGACATATTCAGTATCGGATTCATCAGATTCAGTATTCCTCCCTGAACAAGTGGTGCCTTTTGGTGTTTTTTTCAATATAGATTTGGGTGTTTGTGTTTTTTTTATTTTGTTTGTTAGAAGAATTATTCTGAAACGATGTTTTACCAGTCTGTGGTTTTTGCCACACATACACTTGATTTTTTTGATAGTCAAGCTTGTCTCGCTCATATTTGTTTTGCTTGGTTTGCATAATACCCCTTTCAATATTACCAATACGTTGGGCAAACAATTTATCCATATCAATAAATTTATCAACCTTGGTAAAAGCTTGTAATTTATTTTGGAGTACAGTGACCGGTTTTGAAGCTATAACCTTCTCTTGTGTTTTATATTTGATGATTAAGTCAATCAATTTAAAGGAACATTGGTCAAGTATCAAACGCCAATTTCTTTCAAATTCCTTGTCTCCAAAGCCGAAAGAGGAAGCCTTAGTCTTGCGTAGTCCACGTGGGATACGTTTATTCTTTTGATAGTTTTCCAAAGATATAATGTCCCACCATATTCTCAGGTCCTGTGATATTAGTTTTTCCAGACAAGCAAAATATGTTTTGAGATCTTGACTACTTTCACAGAATAAGTCTTGTTCCCTGTCAAAAACAGACTCTGCTTTCTTATTGCGATCTAATATGTTAAAGCAGTTAAATGCAAAGTATGTGCCAGAGTCAACATCCTGCTGTTCAGTTGCTGATGTATCGATAACCACATTAAAATAGTACAGTCAGTAGAAAAAAAAAATGAATCTCTATGCAAAGTCCAATTGATAAAAAATATAAGAGCAGAAAAACATGTGGATGAAGGATGTATTGGTAAATAAAAAAGGGTATATGAGATGTATTATATATCTCAATATATAGGCAGGTGAGTTCCAAAGAGTGTAAATATAAACAGCAATGTAATCCGAGCAAAGGCGGCAATAGAATCTTGATGAGAAAAACAAACCGGCTGTCAGATCCAGGAACAGCGCTGCATAGAAGGTATGTAGTGATTAGCTCTGTCACGGTAAAAGTTATAGGCACTAATGAAAGATGTAATGGGGAGCCTCCGTAGGGGAGCGTATAAGCAGACAAAAGGTTCCATACATGGAGATGTACAGTAATGGGCAAAATTACTATTGGTCAGATATGGATAATAGTTCATTTGCCCATATAAAATAAAACATTATCCAGACAGCATTAAGTAAATAAAACTCCTACTTACCCCTGCCAGGATGAAGGCCATCCTCATCTTTCTCCTCATCCATGTCCTCCATTGGCAGCAACATAACAATTAAAAAATACAAACTAATGGCCCCTAACCCCTAAAGCACCTTAGTGATTAGTAACCGCTATAGTAATTAAGGGGTTCACCCCCTCTCCCGCAACCCAGACGGCCTAACCACCATCCCCAGGGAAAACAGCCCCACCCTCTACCCATTGATTGGCACAGTGGTACATCATATCCATATACTATGGACATGATAACATAGCACCACCTGGGGGTTATCCCCACTTTTTCTTATATGGACATGATAAGCCACTATGGCAGTCAATAGGCAACTTTCAGTAAAGCCAATCACCAAAAATAAACCAGAGTAAAAAAAAACAAGCACCAGAAAAAAACGAAGAATTAAACAAATCAATCACAATAAAAACCAATAATAAACCAATAATCAAACAAATCAATCACCAAAAATAAACCATAATAAAAAAATCAATCGCCAAAAATAAACCATAATTAAAAAATCAATCAATAAAAATAAACCAAGAATTAAATAAATCAATCACCAAAAAACAAGAATTAAACAAAGCAATCAACAAAAATAAGAAAGAATAAAAAAAAACAATCATTCAAAATAAACAAGAATACAAATAACAATCAACAAAAATATATACTGTATCAATGAAATTAAAACAGGCATTTACCAAAAAAATGCATTACATCTAACTGTATTTATCTATAGCCCTAAAGTGGCATAGATAAATACATTTGCAGACAATGGCCACGTAAAAAATGTTAAATTAAAAAATACAATTAAAATATCTGAATTTATTTCCATACATTCAATGTTTTTCTTACCTTTAGATGTCTTCACCCTCAGATTCTCGATGCATCTGGAAGCTCTCGATCCGCGATGCAATAATCTTCAGCTTCAGGTAAATTAATTTTTTCTTCTTTCTTCAATCTTCTTTCCTTGTAATCCATTTAAAACCACAGGGCCCGGGTCTCGTTGTCTTCTAAGCTAAATTAAGACATGAAAGGCCTTATAAAAGGCTGTGACATCACAATGTAGTGTAACATGGTACAGCTCCAATACGATTTGATGCTGTGCCATGTGACAGGCTTCTATTTTTTTAAAGATGTGTTGTCATCTTCAAGGGAGGTATGTCACATCCTTAAAACAAAATGACTGCCATCACATGGTACCACAACCAATCAGATTGTCCCTTACCCGATTGGTTGAAGTACCATGTGACATTTTCCAGATGATGTAACATCCTTTTATAAAAATGACTGCCATCACATGGTACTGAAACCAATCAGATTGTGAGTGTACCACGTGGTATATCACAATATCCGATTAGTTCCAATACCATGTGATGGCAGTTATTTTTTTTAAAGGATATGACATCATCCCTTAAAGATGATGGCACATCCTTTAAAAAATTGAACATGTCACATGGTACTTCAACCAATTGGATTGTGGACAATCCGATTGGTTGTAGTACCATATGATGGCAGTCAACTTCTTTTAAGGATGTGAGGTACCTCCCTTGAAGGTGACATCACATCCTTAAACAAAAAGAAGCCTGTCACATGGTACAGCATCCGATCGATTGGAGCTGACACTAAAATGTGACATCACAGACCATATATAAGGCCTGTCATATCTAATTAGCTTAAAGCTGCAGTTCAGTCAATATCCTGCATGTGTGGTTTTTTTAATAAATCAGTTCTGTAGTAAGAAAATATATATATATATATATATATATATATATATATATATATATATATCATACATACATACATATACATATATATATATAATATATATATACACACACACACACACACACATACATACATACATATACACACACACACACACACATAAATGAGTTCTTCAGTATTAGGTGATACCTTTTTTTTATTTAGTTACATGGATGTAGAATCCCTTTAAAGCAACATCCCCCACAAGGATGGTATTGAGGCATGCTTGCAATTCCTTACAACATCTCCCCATGATCAGAAATACAGCGCTGAAGTAATTACCAATCTGATAGAATACATCCTCACACACAACTACAATTGGGGAAACAAGCCAAAAATGTCAAGGCAGAATGAATATACACAGACACTCTATACTCCATCACGAAGAAGGAAGATACTGCTCACAAGTGGGACATCATTTCTCACAGCCGGATCATTCCATAAATGATTTAAAAATCAAAATCCTCAATGGAATTTTCAAACGCGCCCAAGAACGGAAAACATCTGAGCTCAGAATGATAAGACTCTTTGACACCAAAACAAGAGGACTTAATGCAGATATGGGGTTTCTCACACCCTATCAGAATAGTTTGTAATTATAATGCCTGCCTCTCTTCTTATCCACACCTCCCGCCCCCACAGCATCCCCCTTCCACCTCCATGCTGTTCCTTGTCACCGTTTTACACCCTTCCATGTCTTCAAACACTTTCTCACTCTACCTTATCTACATCTCTGTAACAACAGAACATGTGGCTGTTCTTGGTTCACTTTCGTCCTAGGACCCTTTAAAAGCAGAAAATGCAATGTATACTACTGAATATATATATATATTAAAAAACTAAAATTAGACACCACACTGCCTGTATACACAGAATGTATCCTGCTCACACGAGGAGAGAGTCTTTCCTTAATATGAAGGTCTTATAGAACTGAAACGTTGGCCTATATCAGTGGTTCCCAACCTTATTTACATTGTGCACCCCGCCAGAAAATATTTATTCTACGAACCACTAATTAATCATTCTTATTGCCTAGTAATTCAGACTATTGCTAGCAAAACTGTTTGACCCATCCGAGGCCGTATAGTGTCCTGAGTGCGTGAGAGGAACATACGCTTAAAGCTGCAGTTCAGTCAATATCCTGCATGTGTGGTTTTTTAATAAATCAGTTCTGTAGTAAGAAAAAATACTTTTAGCATTTTCTGTTTTTAAAAAAACAACTTTGAAAGACCAATTTTCTTGTATTCTATTTTAACAACCATTTACTACGGCACTGCCCCTTCATGTCCTGTCACAAGCCCTGGCACACCCCTTTGTCAGCACTGCCCTCCCTCTGCACATGTCAGTGCAGGAGTGCTCATGAATATTCATGAGCTTCCACTGAGTGACAGAAACAGAGGAAATACATTTCCCATATTTAAAGATGTCGCCAAACTTTGCCGATCAATAGACGGAGAACGAATTGACCAGCAGCTATGCAGTTCTTTAGGAAAGTAGAGATTGCCCACATGAAACTATTGAAGTAAAAAAAATACTATAATTTTTTTGGGGCTTTAATAAGGCCCCAAATTGCGCCTCTGTGTGAGTAGACAGCAAGAGTGGTACAGCTGTCACTCACTGCGGGAGCTTCCACAGTGACGCCCCACAATGCCTTGCTGCTGGGGATGCAAAGCATTGTGGGGAGCAGGGGAAGTGAAATGTGGCCTGGGCATTTCACTTACCTGCTCGCCCTCCTCCCGCTGTGTCATGACGTTGCCATGGCAATGTGTCGCCACGGGACGTCGCGTGACTCAACGTTGATGGAGGAGGGCTGCTCTGTTACAGAGGCCCCGCGCTCTCCCCTGGCAATCAGTTTCATTGCTGTGGGGGAGAGCGCGGGGCGTCTGTAACCACGATACATAGCGCAGCACCGGTACGGCGGGTGTACTGTGGCACCGGCCCATGGACCCACCGGACACTCTCGACGGCCCAATTCAGGCCTGGTGGGGAGCAAATTTGGAAGGTCCTGCTGTAATTGACAGTTATATACCACCCTCACCAAGGTGCAGTTTGGGGCCTCACTCCGGGAGAAATCCCAGGTCTTTTTTCAACAGAATTCCTTTGCTTTCATAAATGTTTTATTTAGGGGGGGGGGGGTTCGTTCTGCATTTTTTTATTTTGGGAGTTTGGAAGAAGATCTTGAATTCAATTCTGTCCCACTGGCCCTCTTATCTTAACACTTACAATTAGATTTGTTCTTATATTTATTTAGTTATAAAAATGTTTTACCAGGAAGTAATACATTGAGGGTTACCTCTCGTTTTCAAGTATGTTCTGGGCACAGAGTTATAACAATACATGGTTACATTAAAAAAAACAGGGTTATACAGTCAGTTCACAGACATTTCATGGACAGATAGAGTTGGAAAATTGGGTAAAGGAGATAAAAAGGCTGGCGAGTTTCAGATTGAAATAGAGAAGCTTTAACATCACCAAACATCAGCAAACGGCTCACACCCTTTGGCTGTGCCAAAGGCTGTCCGACTTTGGGGTTCAGGTTGAATGCAGCTGTGAATACAAAGTTCTTTGTGCCCTCTTGGCTCATTAACATTCCAGTGGGTGGGGTTGATGTTCCACAAAGCACAAGCAAATGTTAACCCTTAGCACGCTGGTCCTGTTTAGAGGGGAGCAGCTCTTGGGGAGCAACATCAGGCATCCACCTTTGGGGCGATGCAGACGCGACGCAGATGTACACTGACAGTGTATGCAGCGCTCTACATGTAGCTTTGCAGGCACAATGATTCCCTGCTCTGCAGAGCTTACAATCTAATTTTGGTGAATGAGGCAAAGGGAGATAGTGACTTGCTGAAGGTCACAAGGAGCTGACGGTGGGATTCAAACAGCATGCACCCATTTCAAAGGCTGTGACATTGCCACCAACATTGTTAATGAAAATGGCAGAGAATGTGCTGCATGATATAGATATATAGAGATATATATACACAGAGAGAGAGTTTTCCAAGGGCCATCAACACAAAGGTTATGAAAATACATGTGATATATTACCTGAAACATACATACATACATACATATGAAGTCATCCCATACGAAACGCGTAGGGTGTGTTTGGAGTGGCAAGTGCAGCAACCTTTAATTTTATTGCACATTTACATGGAGGGACGAACACATAGCCTTTTGATCAGAGGGCAGCCCAAGCAGAGGATCCCCACCGCGAGGTGTTGCGAGTGAGCTGGAACTTTTGGAGGAGGAGTGCCTGTTGACGGAGGAGCCTGAATAGAAGGGCGCACGGCGCAAAGTCATCACTTCCGGTTCACGGGGAGAGTGACGAGTCTCCAAATCCTGGTTGCACAGTGAGAAAGGCTCCCAGCTTACCAGAGAAGCTCTGCTGGATCCTCGCTACAAGTGTTGGGGTTTGAGATTTATCTCATAAATGCTAATGTTCTAGATGTGTCTGTGAGTGCGTTTTTTTTAATATATTTTCCAGCCCTACATAAATTGTGAAGCTTTAATACACTAGGAGTGAGCCTGTTTTCTTTTTGTTTCTTCCCAGATATCCTTGAGGGAGTGGTGATCCTTATAATCAGGCTGCAAAGGCTCTGAAGGACAGTGTACTGGGTCTGGATTTTCATTTGTATTGTATTTTTATATATTGATTTTTTTCATATATTTTTTGTATAATTGTGTTTTTTATTTTTTATATTTTTATTGAGACACAAGGTTGTTTCATATACAATAGTCTGCACACACTCCATGGTCAGCATTAGTACACAGCAATTAGGTAATCAGACACACATCACATTTATTAGTATAGGATCACAGTAGGCGCTACTTCATT
>WSYH01010225.1:20000-23771 GCA_036426205.1 Ascaphus truei | reverse complement strand
ATTTAATGGTAGGCTGCTCCCCTAGTCTGTCTCTAGCTATATAGTTCTCAGATGTCACCAGGCTCAATTAAGTTTGGTCCACACGCTCTATTAGCACATGCAGGGCCGCCAATATGGGGAAGAGTCGGGACAGTTGTTCCGGAGACTGCCGGGGTGCCCGGCCGGCACTGGCAGTTGGGCTTGACCTCGGGGCTGTCAGCTCCATGTCTGGTTGTGGGCCCCAGGATGTTCAGCGACTAGACTGTGCAGCGTGTATAGGGGATGTGATGTGCAGAGGGGAGGGGATGTGATGTGCAGGGGTAGAGTATTATGTGCAGGGGGGAGGGGATGTGATATGCAGAGGTGGAGGTATTGTGATGTGTAAGGGGGATGAGATGGGATGTGCGGGGGGGAGTGATCTGTGCGATGTGCAGGGCAAGGGGTGATGCATGTAATGTGCAGGGGGTGATGTTGATGATGTGCATGGGGTGATGTGCAGGGGGGATATGTGTTATGTGCAGGAGGCGTGATATATGTGATGTGCAGGGGACGATGTGTGTGATGTGAAGGGTGGGATGTGTGTGATGTGAAGTGGGGGATGTGTATGATGTGAAGGGGGGATGTGTGTGATGTGAAGGAGGGATGTGTTTGATGTGAAGGAGTGATGTGTGTGATGTGATGGGGGATGTGTGTAATGTGCAGGGAGGGTGAATTGTGTGTGCTGTGCATGGGGGTGATTTGTGTGTGCTGTGCAGGAGGGGGGGTGATGTGTGTGATGTGCACAGTGTGATGTGAAGTGGGGGATGTGTGTGATGTGAAGGGTGTGTGTGTGTGATGTGCAGGAGGGATGTGTGTGATGTGAAGGGGGATGTGTGTAATGTGCAGGGGGAGTGTGTGATATGAGGGGAGTGTTATGTGTGTTTGCTGTGCAAAGGAGGGGCATTGAGTGCTGTGCAGGGGGTGATGTGTGTGATGTGCAGGGGGTATTTGTGTGAGGTTAAGGCGGGGATGTGTGTGATGTGCAGGGGGGGTTGCTGTGCAGGGGGGATGTGTGTGATGTGCAGTGGGGTGATGTAAGTGATGTGAAGTGGGGGATGTGTATGATGTGCAGGGGGTATTTGTGTGAGGTGAAGGCAGGGATGTGTGTGATGTGCAGGGGGTGTTTGCTGTGCAGGGGTGATGTGTGTGATGTGCAGGGGGTGATATGTGTGATGTGCAGGGGGTATTTGTGTGAGTTTAATGTGGGGATGTGTGTGATGTGCAGGGGGGGTTTGCTGTGCAGGGGGCTTGTGTGTGAGGTGCAGGGGGGTGATGTACGTGATGTGCAGGGTAGGGTGATGTGTGTGTGTGCAGTGCAAGGGGGTGATGTGTGTGATGTGCAGGGGGTGGGGTGATGTGTGTGATGTGCAGGAGAGGGTGATGTGTATGATGTGCAGGGGGTGATGTATGTGATGTGCAGGGTAGGGTGATGTGTGTGATGTTCAGGAGAGGGTGATGTGTGTGTGTGCAGTGCAGGAGGGTGATGTGTGTGTGCAGTGCAGGGGGTGATGTGTGTGATGTGCAGGAGAGGGTGATGTGTGTGTGCTGTACAGGGGGGGATGTGTGTGATGTGCACGGGGTGATGTGTGTGATGTGAAGGGGAATGTGGGTGATGTGCAGGAGGGATGTGTGTGATGTGAAGGGGGGATGTGTGTAATGTGCAGTGGGGGTGATGTGTGTGATATGAAGGGGAGGGTTATGTGTGTGCTGTGCAAGGGAGATGCTTTGCGTGCTGTGCAGGGGGTGATGTGTGTGATGTGCTGGGGGTATGTGTTTGAGGTTAAGGCAGGGATGTGTGTGATGGGCAGGGGGTGTTGCTGTGCAGGGGGGATGTATGTGATGTGAAGGGGGGATATGTGTGATGTGAAAGGTGTGTGTGTGATGTGAAGGGGGGATGTGTGTAACGTGCAGGGGGGTGATGTGGGTGATGTGCAGGAGGTGATGTATGGATGTGCAGGGGAGGGTTTTGTGTGTGTGCTGTGGAGGGGGGTGATGTGTGTGATGTGCAGGGGAGGGTGATGTGTGTGATGTGAAGTGGGGATGTGTGTGATGTGTAGGGGTATGTGTGTGATGTGCAGGGGTGATGTGTGTGAGGTTAAGGCGGGTATGTGTGTGATGGGTAGGTGGTTTGCTGTGCAGGGGGGATGTGTGTGATGTGCAGGGGGGATGTGTGTGATGTGAAGGGGGGATGTGTGTGATGTGAAGGGTGTGTGTGTGTGAGGTGCAGGGGGGATTTGTGTTTGATGTGCAGGGGGATGTGTGTGATGTGGAGGAGGCAGTATTATGTGAGTGATGTGGAGGGGGAGAATTATGTGTATGGGAGAAGGGTTTGGGAGAGAGATGGGGTCCTGGATACAGAGGGGTGAGAGTGGGTTAGGACGTGTTGGAGAGAAGTGTAAGGGAGTAAGATTTGGTAGAGATAGAAGGGGATATTGCAAGACCAACAACACTAGGGATGGGTGGGATAGGGCACAGATGGGGATGTGAGAGATAGAGGGGGAGTGGGCATGGGTGGGATGTGGGGGGTGGGATGTGGGGGGTGGGCATGGGTGGGATATGGGGGGTGGCCAAGAGGAAACTGTCGTACTGGGCCCCAGGAAAGCTGTCTGCGGCGCTGAGCACATATGAGCAGGGCCGCCAACAGAGGGGGACAGCCGGTGTTGGCGTCCCAGGCCCCATGAGTCAGGGAGCCCGGACGCCCTGGCCTGCTGCGCTTCCGGGCCCGTTATAAAAAAAATGACAGCCATTCCCTGTGCGCATGCGCAGAGCCGAGGTCCCGGCGCTCATGCGCAGGGCAAGCAGGGTGTCAGGTCTGCTGCCTGTGGGCCTTCTCCCCCCTGCTCCCAACGTGGGATGGAGGGTAGCGCCGTTGCGAGCACGTGCCTGCAACCCAGCTTCCACCGAGTGCGCCAATTGAGCTTCCCCCACACGCGCCAACTCAGCTTCCACCACGTCTGCGCCAAGCTTCCCCCGCGCACGCCAACCCGGCTTCCCCCACGCATGCCAATTGAGCTACCCCCTTGCGTGCCTCCTACCCCGGGCCCGGGGAATTAGCCCGCCCTCCCCCCCCCCCCCCCCACAGCCATCCACCCCTGTGCCCCCCATCTTCCCCCCACGCCCCCTCCCCTCAACCCCACACTCTGAGCCTACCTCCCACCCCAGGCAGCTGCCGCGGGGATATCTGGGGAAGGGGTGGGAAGCGTCTGGCAGGCAAGGAAGCAGCACCCACCCGGTCAAGGTCAGTCACCCACCCAGTCACTCAGTCACCCAACCATTCACTCAGTCACACACCCAGTCACTCAGTCACCCACCCAGTCACCCACCCAGTCACCCACCCAGTCACCCACCCAATCAGTCACACACTCACCAACCCAGTCACTGTCACCCACCCAGTCACTGTGACCCAGTCAGTGTCACCCACCCACCCAATCACTCTCACCCACCCACCCAGTCACTGTCATCCACCCAGTCACTGTCACCCACCCGCCCTTTCATTGTCACCCACCTAGTCACTGTCACCCACCCTCCCAGTCACTGTCAACCACCCACCCAGTCACTCAGTCAGCCACCCAGTCACTAAGTCACCCACCCAATCACTAAGTTACCCAGTCACCCAGTCACCCACCAACAAAGTCAGTCACCCGACAGTAAGTCACTGTACATTGCATTGTAATGTTTTTTTCCATATTACAATAAGAAAACAGTTAAGTAAAAGTTGCCCATTAAAAAATATTTTTCGTGGTAGGGGCACTA
>WSYH01010225.1:0-15000 GCA_036426205.1 Ascaphus truei | reverse complement strand
GGACCCAATAAGGCCACTTACTGGGGACTCACCCCACACCCCAAGCTGTGACCCTAAACCCTGACTGCTGATCGCTTGCAAAGGCTTACGCATGTTATTAATAAAATATCGAGGGGCCCCGCTGTGAAGACAGAAAACATGTTAGAAGATTATTTAATTACTCGCCTGCCGGGCCCTAGTGTACCCCTTTTAAGCATTTGATTGTGAATCTGAAGCTGCTGGGGGCCAACAGTAACAGCCGAAAAGGCTGCTTCTATGTCAATTTTACCAATAGTGCTCCCTCCCCATATGTCTTAATTATCCCTTATGGAAGTGTCGAATGATTGGTATTGTATCCGGCGTAGCTTGGGTCTATGGCCTCATACCCCCCTTGGGTATGACAGGTGTTGTATTAGCCTGATTATAATTTTTTTTTTTTTTTTGCACCCGGGGAAATAATTAACTGAGCAATAGGGGGGGGGGGGGGGAATGGGCCCACCATACATCCCAATTTTATCTCCTTTAACTCACCCCCCCACTGGTATGTGAAAAAACCCCTTCTAAACCCTCCTCCAAGAAAAACCCACCTTCTCCGGTCAGGGTACCCCTTTAGCCAACGGTCCAAACCGATAAGGGTGACCAGTGTTGGGGCCTTCCCTCTCCCCTGGCTGTGGTTTCCCAGGGCCTTTGAAGCACTTCTTGACAGGGTGGTTACCCCCACACCGGCTACACACATGTCTAAACTTGCAACCCGCCCCCAGCTTGCAGTGTTTATCATTAAACGCCCAACACTCCCTTTTATTGCCCCTGCTTGTTGAATCACTCCCGGGCCGATCGCCTGGACACTTGGAAAAGGGGGCATCGCCCCCCTGCTTCCCCCGTATCACTAACTTCATCCACAATTCCATGTCCATCTTCCCCAAACTCAACCGTGTATCCCCCTGCCACTTATGCCTGAACTGCTCGTCATAATCCCGCCACGCTGACCCCCCGTGTTCATCATGTATGTTCTGTATCACACTCATGTATTTCATCACATTATGCAATTCCTTTGGATGTTTTGAAAGGAAACAGTCCCCGAACACAATGAAACCCATAATACAGTTTGCATTACTCCTCACTACCTGCCCTTTCTCGCCCGCCTCCCGCGCGCGTTTCCTCTCTGCTCGTCCCTTTACAGACAGCTTAAACATATCCACATACTTCATGTTACCTATGTCTCTCTGTGTTCTCCTGGGCAGGTGTGTGTACAGGGAGCTAGTTTCGACTGCAAACGAAACCTCCCCACTGTGGGTGGAAGCCGACCCTTTGTCTTTGCGCGCTTTGCGTTTTCCCTTATCTGTCCTACTCAGCTTTACCGCCTTGCTCAAAGCTTCTACCAGTTTCCTTATGCGTTTTACCCCTGGGGTCTCGTCGCTGTCTGCGCCGCTGCTTGCGTCTGACTCGCTGCTTGCTCTTGCGCTCTCACTATCCTCGCTGTCTGACCCCTGGGACTCACAGTCCGACCCTGACCTAACTGACCCCCCATCACTAACATCAACATCAACATCATCCTCATTACTTTCCAATGCTGCATTTTCATGCTCACCTGATCCTGCGGCTTGTGCACATGGGTGACCGGTCCTTGGTCTTTTGGCCGCTGCATGGCTCCTGTTGCTGCTCCCCGGATCGGCGACGCTTCCCAGCGCCATTGGGCCGGCGCATCCACCGGGGGAGGGGCCCTGGACACTGGGGGCACCCCGCAGCCAGGGGCAGTGGGACTGCCGCTGCTGGATCCAAGGCTGGCGCCGGCGCGCCAGGTGCAGGTGCATAAGGCGCAGGGGCATGTTGTGCGGGTGCCTGTGCTAGCGGCGCCGGTGAGTATGGCGCGTAGGGGACAGGTCCATACGGCGCTGGGGCGTAGTGCGTGTAATGTGCCGGTGCGTACGGGGGGCTTGGGATGCGCGGGCGTAGTGCGCATGGGCGTATGGCGCGTGGGGGTTGGGCGCGTGGGGGTAGGGCGCGTGGGGGTAGGGCGTGTGGGGGTAAGGCGCGTGGGGGTAAGGTGCCATGAACACGGCAGGTAACTCTGCGGCGGCGGTTGGTTGGCTCAGCCCGCCCGTATGGGGGTGGTCTGGTCAGCAGGGGGGGTTGGTGGTATGGGTGGCAGGGGGTGGGATGTGCTGTGCAGCGGGAGGGGGGGGCAGACCAGCAGTGGGAGCATGGCTCAAAGCTGCAGGGAGAGGGTGGTTGGAAGCTAGGGGGGGAGGCGGGGTTGTTTTTGCATGGAGGGGGGGGTCATGGCAGCAGGGGGAGCGGTGACCGGAAAACAGAATCAGTGATCAGTTCCTGCAAGCGCAGGGTTTAAATAGCCTGCCCCATTAGCCCCTCCCCTGTTGATTCGCGCGCAAATCCACCAAACCTCGTGGTGGGGGGAAGGAAAGGAAGGCACGTTAAGTACCCCCTCGAGGCACGGATCCATTACGGACGCGACGGCCCCATTTTGGGACCTCTGCTTCTCTATGCAGCTTCTCACTGTGCAGCTTTAACAGACTGCTGGAGCAAAATTGAACGTTCAGTTCATTTCACTGGTAAACAACTACGAACCAGTGCTGAATGTCATGTTTATTTAAAAAAGGTAAAAAAAATGCGATTTGGTTTAGTGAATACCGTTTTGACACAAATTTCATGAAGTGAACATGGCAGCACGTTCAATGTTGCAATTTTATTATTGAAGCTACGTGAATAGGCCCCTATGTATCACAAAGTCTGTGTGTGCTGATTATTTTGCTAAAAACAATAGCATTTTGTTGGTGTGATTCACCCCAGATGTATGAGAGGTATGAGTGGGAACTTTCAAACAAGTTTTGACTTTACAAATTGTGGTATTTGGGACGTGGTTTTCTTTCTAAAAACGTTTTCATGTTTTTCATTGGGTTCCGGTTTTACTAAAACTCATTTTGTTTTGTTTTCTTTTTTGGATTTCTAACAACTAATGGGGGGAAAATCTAAATAAGCAGCAAATGCTAAAATAGCGTAATAAAGCCTGAACAGTTCCTAAAATAAGTGTAAAATCATAAAACTGAAATAATGTAACTTAACTTAAAACAATTGAAAAATATACTGTATGGTGAGAAACACTAGTGATGGATACTTGACCTGATTTTCTTAAAATCTATAAGGTTTTGGATTTGGAATATAAGATTCTACAACATTCAGATTTCACACACCAGGTTTTGCCTATTTCTAATTAATTAATTTATTATGTATAACTTGCGGCTAAATGCAAATATAACTCCAGCCTATGCTTCAATTTACACCATAAAACCCCTATCTGGTGAAAGACCAACCCAGATATACTGTACCAGAAATGCATGCAACTAAGACCAATATATTGACACTGCCTAACACTGGTATCACACAGCGCTCTGTAACACATTGGTTCCCAATAACATACTGTAGATGCTTGAAACATTGAAACATTGAGGGTTTTTTTAAATTGTTGTAGCTGGAGAGTAGAGAGGTGCTTATAGTGCTAAGTTTGGTTTCCAAATTGTTCGCATTTATTTTCATTTGCACATTTCTGCAACCACGGTGCATAATGGGGCCTATTCTAGTAGCTTCGGTAAAATTGCTGATATCTCGAATGATTTGACATTTGTGATACAGCATGCCCCTGAGGAAGCGGAGTGATCCGTGAAATGCGTAGGGCGGAGCTTGCACATCCTGAGACCAGTGCGTACGAGCGTGTAGATACATGCACTTAATCCCCTGAGAGGTCGTCGTGTGAGATCCCTGCCAATACCCCCAAAAACATTTAAATATACAACACACACCCGCACACTATTAATAAATATTACATCGATGCAGCTTCATTACCATAGCGGCTATCCGCTACAGCAGTGGTTCCCATACTTTTTCGGTTCAAGGCTCCCCAAGGCAATCAGATTTTTTTCAAGGCTCCCCAAGGCGATCAGGATTTTTCCGCGGCGCCCAAAGTAAAATCAAAGGTGTATATACATACCTAACAGTTGCAGTGCGCAGTTGGTGTCTCTCTCAGACACTCTCACACACTCTCACTCTCTCTCTCTCTGACCTCACTCTCTCTCTCTCTCTGACATCACTCTCTCTCTCTCAGACCTCACTCTCTCTCTCAGACCTCACTCTCTCTCTCAGACCTCACTCTCTCTCTCAGACCTCACTCTCTCTCTCAGACCTCACTCTCTCTCTCAGACCTCACTCTCTCTCAGACCTCACTCTCTCTCTCTCTCATACCTCACTCACTCACTCTCTCTCTCTCTCTCTCAGACCTCAATCTCTCTGTCACGGGAGACTCCTGTGGCGGGTAGGATCTCGGTGGCCGGAATCAGGCGTAGGGATATCATATAGACAAAGAAAACCTGCAGTTACATCTAAATCTTTATGCATCAGGCGTAGGGATATCATATAGACAAAGAAAACCTGCAGTTACATCTAAATCTTTATGCGTCAGGCGTAGGGATATCATATAGACAAAGAAAACCTGCAGTTGAATCTGAAACTTTTGATATCAGGCATAGAAATATCATAGACAGCAGGAAACTAATCCAGAGAAAACTTGTAGTTAGATCTGAAACTTTTGACATAGGAATATCAGACAGAGAACCCTGCAGTCAAATCTGAAACCTTTGATATCAGGCGTAGGGATATCATATGTTGCAGAGAAACAAACTTTAGGGGAACTTGCAGGTAAACCTGAAACCTTAGAACCAATCATATGAAAAACTATAGATGCAAGAAAATCAAAGCATGCAGCAACAAAATAATGGGAGCACTTTTGTCTTTTGAAATGAAGACCCTGTGAACAGCAGTAAATCAAGGTAACCGTCCTAAATAGAAATGTGAGTCTGAAAATCTGCAGTGGCCCACCCACAATGCAGAGACAATTCTTGTCCAGGTAATGAAAGTCTGAAAATGGCAAAAACAGGTACTGCAGGGAGGGGTTTTTTTTTTTTTTTTTTTGTTTTGTTTTTAAAGGGAATTCTTCTCAGGGAGAAAGTGGCACAAAAAACCCTGCAGAAACCTTTGCAAAAATAAACATCTCAAAGAAAGCTGCAATAGTCTGTAGCAACAGTTCTAGTCTCAGAAAAAATGTTTTTTCGTTATGAACGCAATAATTCTTGCAGAACACTTAGCAGCAACAAAAAAAAACCTTTCAAAATCCCAACTTGGATTTCCAAAAAAGAAACGAAAGTACTTATCTTCAACCATGCGGATGTGGTCTGCTGCAGCAGGCAGGAAAGGGTGCAGGCAGAAGAAGAATCTGTTCCAGCGAGATCCAGAAGTGGCCTTTGCTTTCTGTCACGGGAGACTCCTGTGGCGGGTAGGATCTCGGTGGCCGGAACAGCACGAGCGTAGTAGGGGTCACAAGCAGGGGTCCGAGGCAGGCGGCAGGTAGCGACGTCAGGTAACAAGCACGGGTCCGAGGCAGGCGGCAGGTAGCGAAGTCAGGTACAAGCAGAGGTCGGCAACGAGGAGACTGGAACAGGACAGGCGGGGCAGGACAGGGACTAAGGACAGGGAGCAGGGACTGAGACCGGGGAGCAGGAATAACCAGGGACAAGCCAGATTACTAGCAAGGACCTTTACTGTGAGCAGACTACAATACAGGTACAGGTACAGGAAACAGGTCAGGATCAAAGACAGGCATGAGCATACTGTAGGAGTCTGACTAGCAAGCAAAGGCAAAAGCAACAGACAGGAAGCAAGCTATAAAGGACAGAGACAGGAGCAACAAGAAGACAGAGGAACCCAGAGCCAACAGAAGACAGCAGCACACCCAGTGGACAAGGAAGCTATGGCTAGGCAGGAGGTCTAGGCAATCCTGACATTACTCCCCCCTCTCAAGAGCGTTCTCCGGACGATCCTCCAGGCTCTTCCCGGAGGCCTTGATGAAATGGCGACTCAAGGTGACCCACCTCTGGTGGCTTGTCAGTGGGCAGAGGGTACTCCACAGGTACATTTGGTGCAGCAAGGAACCTCCGAATGGGTGCGTTCAACCCAAAAGCAGGGGCAGAGAAGCCAGTAGATCCTCCTGACAACCCTCCTGGTTTAGCAAGGTGTCCCTGATGGAAGGCCGACTCACGATGGCCTTCGGACAACACTCCAAGTTTTGCAGGAACATAGGGATCAGCAACAACTCCGGACAACCTTCCAGGCTCTTCAGAGAAATCTTGATGGAAGGCCAACTTAATGTGTACGTCAAGTGCTGATGGGAAATCTGTGAGAGGTGCATTTATCCTTATCGCAAGAGCATTGGCATCAGCATCAAGAATATTAGGCATAGCAAGGAACTTCACCAGGGATCCGTCTAACGTCATAGCAGGGGCATCGGACACAGATACATAAGGCTCTTCACATGCGGCAGAGGGGACATATTCACTTTCCGTGGTCTCTTTTTGTGACCAATATATCTCTTTTAGTTTTGGAATCTGGAACTTCCCAATGGATACGTTCAACTCCATTGCAGAGGCATGGACATCAGGAATGTGGGCATCAATGACGGGTGCAGACTTTTCACATGTGTAAGTGGGAACATAGAATTCACACTCCATGGTCTCCTTTTGTGACTGTCGTTTTGTGGTATCACCTAAAGTCTCATTAAGACCAGCTATTTGATTTTTCAGCTCTTGAAGCTGTCCTTCTGCACTTCTTTTCCCACTCAATGCAGTTGTCAGTTCGGCTTCTTTGGAGTTGAGTCGCGACTCCATATCTCCCAGCTGACTCAGAGTAAAGCTTAAATATGTTTCATCTTCTTCATTTCTGATCTGCAGCTGCCGGTACTCCTTCCGGGCATTGTCCAGCTCCAGCTGCAGCTGGACCTTATCACGGGCTGTGTGGTCCAATAATTTGCAGGCATCGGCCATTTTGACCTCATAGCGCTGTGTCAGGCCAGCCACTTGACAGACGGAAACCTTCTCTCTCTCCTCCTTTTTGGCAAGCTGTGTCTTGAGCTCAGCGATCTGCGCCTGCAGCGCTGTGAGCAGCTGAGATGTGTGTTCAGCTGCTAGCTTTAGCTCTTCCTCCAGCGAGGCTCTGGTTATGCTCAGTGTGGCCTTCAGCTCCTCATGCTGTTCTTTGGGGACACACTGGGTACTCAAATAATCTTGCATCATACTTATTTTGTAGGCAGTCTGGAAACTTTCTTCCTGCAGAACTCGCTGCTTTTCTTCAGCATTTACCCATTTCTCTTTGGTGTCCTGCAGATGTGTACGCAGTTCTCGCAGCTGACTCTGCAGCATATTTTCTGCTTGTGTGCGCCGCTCCAGGGAGACACGTTTTTCTTGCAGCACTCTCTCTGCATTCTGCAGTGCTGTCTGCACGTCTAACTTTTCCTGGGCCAACTGTTTCTTCTCCTCTCCTAATTCATGGAGCTTCTTATCTCCTTCACTGACTTGGACATAGAGATTCTTGCACTCCTGGGTTACCATTTCAAAACGGCTATTTAACCCTTCGAAGATCTCTCTCAAAGAACGTAGTTCTGTGTTGAAGTGGCAATTCTTCTCCTCAGAGGCTTCCAGTTTTGCGCCAACTTGAGCCATGAAACTCTGGTACTGCGCATTATCAGCATAGGCCTTCTCCAGCTTACTTGACAGGATTACCCTGTCCCTCTCCAACTGCTCTCTTTCTTTCTCCTGGAGAACACACTTAGCAATTGCTGAAGATAGACAGCTTTGTAGTGCAGTCTTGGCCTCTTGCTCCTTATCTAAACGTTCATAAAGACAATCAATCGCTTTCTGTGTAGCTTGAAGCGTCTGAGTAGGGGCATCTTTCTTCTCTTCCACTATTCTTGGGATACATCTGTGAGTTGCCTTAAGCTGCAGCATATCTCTTTCCTCAAATGCAGACTCTGAGGTTAAATTTTCAGTCTTAATTTCTTCTGCAACTTCCACAGTAATGCCTCCCTTCTTCTTCTTCTTCTTCTTCTTCTTCCTTGCTTTGAGAAGTTCTGAAGAATCAGTGGTACTGTGTTCACATTTACTGCTCAAGACTGTTTGAGTGGGAGCCATAATTAAACCACACTTCCCAAGAAACCAGTAAAGAGGAAATGTGTTTTTAAAACAGAAGCATTAGAATGAACAACAGGAATATTAGACACAGAGAGACACAAGATAGGAGAGCTGACCCTTTGAGACTTTAACATCAGTCACAGAGATTATAAATGCAAGGAAAAAACATAGACAGAGAAACCTGCAGTTATATCTGAATCTTTTAGGCATAAGGCGTAGGGATATCATATAGACAAAGAAAACCTGAAGTTACATCTAAATCTTTATGCATCAGGCGTAGGGATATCATATAGACAAAGAAAACCTGCAGTTACATCTAAATCTTTATCAAGAGCGTTCTCCGGACGATCCTCCAGGCTCTTCCCGGAGGCCTTGATGAAATGGCGACTCAAGGTGACCCACCTCTGGTGGCTTGTCAGTGGGCAGAGGGTACTCCACAGGTACATTTGGTGCAGCAAGGAACCTCCGAATGGGTGCGTTCAACCCAAAAGCAGGGGCAGAGAAGCCAGTAGATCCTCCTGACAACCCTCCTGGTTTAGCAAGGTGTCCCTGATGGAAGGCCGACTCACGATGGCCTTCGGACAACACTCCAAGTTTTGCAGGAACATAGGGATCAGCAACAACTCCGGACAACCTTCCAGGCTCTTCAGAGAAATCTTGATGGAAGGCCAACTTAATGTGTACGTCAAGTGCTGATGGGAAATCTGTGAGAGGTGCATTTATCCTTATCGCAAGAGCATTGGCATCAGCATCAAGAATATTAGGCATAGCAAGGAACTTCACCAGGGATCCGTCTAACGTCATAGCAGGGGCATCGGACACAGATACATAAGGCTCTTCACATGCGGCAGAGGGGACATATTCACTTTCCGTGGTCTCTTTTTGTGACCAATATATCTCTTTTAGTTTTGGAATCTGGAACTTCCCAATGGATACGTTCAACTCCATTGCAGAGGCATGGACATCAGGAATGTGGGCATCAATGACGGGTGCAGACTTTTCACATGTGTAAGTGGGAACATAGAATTCACACTCCATGGTCTCCTTTTGTGACTGTCGTTTTGTGGTATCACCTAAAGTCTCATTAAGACCAGCTATTTGATTTTTCAGCTCTTGAAGCTGTCCTTCTGCACTTCTTTTCCCACTCAATGCAGTTGTCAGTTCGGCTTCTTTGGAGTTGAGTCGCGACTCCATATCTCCCAGCTGACTCAGAGTAAAGCTTAAATATGTTTCATCTTCTTCATTTCTGATCTGCAGCTGCCGGTACTCCTTCCGGGCATTGTCCAGCTCCAGCTGCAGCTGGACCTTATCACGGGCTGTGTGGTCCAATAACTTGCAGGCATCGGCCATTTTGACCTCATAGCGCTGTGTCAGGCCAGCCACTTGACAGACGGAAACCTTCTCTCTCTCTCCTCCTTTTTGGCAAGCTGTGTATTGAGCTCAGCGATCTGCGCCTGCAGCGCTGTGAGCAGCTGAGATGTGTGTTCAGCTGCTATCTTTAGCTCTTCCTCCAGCGAGGCTCTGGTTATGCTCAGTGTGGCCTTCAGCTCCTCATGCTGTTCTTTGGGGACACACTGGGTACTCAAATAATCTTGCATCATACTTATTTTGTAGGCAGTCTGGAAACTTTCTTCCTGCAGAACTCGCTGCTTTTCTTCAGCATTTACCCATTTCTCTTTGGTGTCCTGCAGATGTGTACGCAGTTCTCGCAGCTGACTCTGCAGCATATTTTCTGCTTGTGTGCGCCGCTCCAGGGAGACACGTTTTTCTTGCAGCACTCTCTCTGCATTCTGCAGTGCTGTCTGCACGTCTAACTTTTCCTGGGCCAACTGTTTCTTCTCCTCTCCTAATTCATGGAGCTTCTTATCTCCTTCACTGACTTGGACATAGAGATTCTTGCACTCCTGGGTTACCATTTCAAAACGGCTATTTAACCCTTCGAAGATCTCTCTCAAAGAACGTAGTTCTGTGTTGAAGTGGCAATTCTTCTCCTCAGAGGCTTCCAGTTTTGCGCCAACTTGAGCCATGAAACTCTGGTACTGCGCATTATCAGCATAGGCCTTCTCCAGCTTACTTGACAGGATTACCCTGTCCCTCTCCAACTGCTCTCTTTCTTTCTCCTGGAGAACACACTTAGCAATTGCTGAAGATAGACAGCTTTGTAGTGCAGTCTTGGCCTCTTGCTCCTTATCTAAACGTTCATAAAGACAATCAATCGCTTTCTGTGTAGCTTGAAGCGTCTGAGTAGGGGCATCTTTCTTCTCTTCCACTATTCTTGGGATACGTCTGTGAGTTGCCTTAAGCTGCAGCATATCTCTTTCCTCAAATGCAGACTCTGAGGTTAAATTTTCAGTCTTAATTTCTTCTGCAACTTCCACAGTAATGCCTCCCTTCTTCTTCTTCTTCTTCTTCTTCTTCCTTGCTTTGAGAAGTTCTGAAGAATCAGTGGTACTGTGTTCACATTTACTGCTCAAGACTGTTTGAGTGGGAGCCATAATTAAACCACACTTCCCAAGAAACCAGTAAAGAGGAAATGTGTTTTTAAAACAGAAGCATTAGAATGAACAACAGGAATATTAGACACAGAGAGACACAAGATAGGAGAGCTGACCCTTTGAGACTTTAACATCAGTCACAGAGATTATAAATGCAAGGAAAAAACATAGACAGAGAAACCTGCAGTTATATCTGAATCTTTTAGGCATAAGGCGTAGGGATATCATATAGACAAAGAAAACCTGAAGTTACATCTAAATCTTTATGCATCAGGCGTAGGGATATCATATAGACAAAGAAAACCTGCAGTTACATCTAAATCTTTATGCATCAGGCGTAGGGATATCATATAGACAAAGAAAACCTGCAGTTACATCTAAATCTTTATGCATCAGGCGTAGGGATATCATATAGACAAAGAAAAACCTGCAGTTGAATCTGAAACTTTTGATATCAGGCATAGAAATATCATAGACAGCAGGAAACTAATCCAGAGAAAACTTGTAGTTAGATCTGAAACTTTTGACATAGGAATATCAGACAGAGAACCCTGCAGTCAAATCTGAAACCTTTGATATCAGGCGTAGGGATATCATATGTTGCAGAGAAACAAACTTTAGGGGAACTTGCAGGTAAACCTGAAACCTTAGAACCAATCATATGAAAAACTATAGATGCAAGAAAATCAAAGCATGCAGCAACAAAATAATGGGAGCACTTTTGTCTTTTGAAATGAAGACCCTGTGAACAGCAGTAAATCAAGGTAACCGTCCTAAATAGAAATGTGAGTCTGAAAATCTGCAGTGGCCCACCCACAATGCAGAGACAATTCTTGTCCAGGTAATGAAAGTCTGAAAATGGCAAAAACAGGTACTGCAGGGAGGGGTTTTTTTTTTTTTTTTTTTTTTTTTTTTTGTTAAAGGGAATTCTTCTCAGGGAGAAAGTGGCACAAAAAACCCTGCAGAAACCTTTGCAAAAATAAACATCTCAAAGAAAGCTGCAATAGTCTGTAGCAACAGTTCTAGTCTCAGAAAAAATGTTTTTTCGTTATGAACGCAATAATTCTTGCAGAACACTTAGCAGCAACAAAAAAAAACCTTTCAAAATCCCAACTTGGATTTCCAAAAAAGAAACGAAAGTACTTATCTTCAACCATGCGGATGTGGTCTGCTGCAGCAGGCAGGAAAGGGTGCAGGCAGAAGAAGAATCTGTTCCAGCGAGATCCAGAAGTGGCCTTTGCTTTCTGTCACGGGAGACTCCTGTGGCGGGTAGGATCTCGGTGGCCGGAACAGCACGAGCGTAGTAGGGGTCACAAGCAGAGGTCCGAGGCAGGCGGCAGGCAGCAAAGTCAGGTACAAGCAGGGGTCCGAGGCAGGCGGCAGGCAGCGAAGTTAGGTACAAGCAGAGGTCGGCAACGAGGAGACTGGAACAGGACAGGCGGGGCAGGACAGGGACTAAGAACAGGGAGCAGGGACTGAGACCGGGGAGCAGGAATAACCAGGGACAAGCCAGATTACTAGCAAGGGCTTTTACTGTGAGCAGACTCAAATACAGGTACAGGTACAGGAAACAGGTCAGGATCAAAGACAGGCATGAGCATACTGTAGGAGTCTGACTAGCAAGCAAAGGCAAAAGCAACAGACAGGAAGCAAGCTATAAAGGACAGAGACAGGAGCAACAAGAAGACAGAGGAACCCAGAGCCAACAGAAGACAGCAGCACACCCAGTGGGGGACAGGAAGATCTGGCTACAGGCAAGTTGAGGGGTCTAGGCAACCTGGACACTACCCTCTCCTTTGTAATGGCCAGCCAATAGAGATCTTCACTAGAGATGATAATAACAGCATTTAAAAACTCTTAGACATCAACATACATATAGTGGGAATAACTTAGGAAGAGGATTGTGCGTCCGGATGAGTAGTCATATCAGACGAGCTATCCACTCAACTTGGAGACCCTTAACTTCACAGTTCTGCTCTTCGTGTGGAAATGCCTTATGGTCCCTTGTCTTTATGGGCAATCTGCTGGTTGGTTTATTTTCAAAGAATAGAGTTTGTTTTGTATAAAGTTCACCATCTGTTACTCCCCATTTTTACATGCCCATCCTCACCGAAGATCTAAAGACATGTGGTCTCCCCACCCAGGGGAGCAATAGTCGCTCTAGTATTGCGATTTCGGGAGATGTGCTTCTAAGATACGTATGTAGACACGTATTTGGCAAATTTTGGTTATAGGCTATTTGTAGTTCCTCACAAGGGATAGGGTGTGACTTTCTCAAGCAACTAGTAATTATTCACATCTAGGACAAAACACCTACTTATGGGGTTACGCTTTTTTTGATGTGACTTTCCTATACGTCAGTGATTCAAACATCATACCAGGTCGGTGGTGGCAGGTTCACCGGCATCTTCTCAACCGCCGCTGTGCACTGTTCATTTCAGATTTCGTGTATTATTATTTACTAACGCACAATTATTTTTGTTATTTGATGGGGTTGTTTGTTATCTCCAAACATAGCTTGGAATCGCGCTATAGGGTACTAGCTTGCAACCATCATATGCCAACTGTAGTTTCTTGGCTGCGTGGAGGTGTTCCATGTGTTTGGAGAAGAACCCCTTTCCAGAGATCCAGATTCATATTTTATAATATGTTTTATAATATTATATACTGTTATATACGATTTATAGAGATCTAGTTTCATTTGGAAAGGGGGAGCCACAATCACTTCTTATCGTTTAGTTAATCACCTTAAATAAATAATAATTTAAATTTGCGCTTCACACACAATTATGATTTTACAAACCATATTCATTGTTAGGGAACCTTGTAGTTTATTCATTAGATCAATACAAATTTTTCAAAGTGATATTGTTTTCGTAAAATAAACTCCAACGTACAACACATTCATAAGAGCTGCCACCCCCAAATCTTTAAGTTTAACAGGAATCTTAGTTTATCAGACTCAACATGGAATGTTCTAACCATGGATGATTTGTACACGACAATCTATGAGACCTGTTTCAATACTGTAGTGATCTTCTGAGTGGTGTTAACAATTGGGTAGATCTCAACAGGGCATACAAAGAAGGTGGCGTTGAGGATAGAGTCAACTAGTTTCAGAGCAAGACTAATAAAAAGGGTCCAGTACTTCTTTAAAACACAATTGTGTATTACCCAATAAGTAACAAGCAGAACAGAGTAAAGAAAGATTGCCAAACGACATTCGGAATGTTTTATTGTTGACCCAGCTTTAAAAAGATTTTCCAAGCAGGACCCTAAGTTTTGTATTTCACGTAAGCTACAACCATTGCAATTCATGTATCTCCCTAGCTTAATTTTGGTCGCACAGCCACGTGACCGGGAGAGAGACAGCCCGCAAGATACCTCTTGGTTACACCCTATCTTCCTAAAGTGGACCAGAAATAACTGTCTATACACCTGCAAACCAGGTCTTCTTGCATAGTAGACACCGACTTCATACCTCCGTAAATGTGTGCTGTGGGTCTTTTTTGTGCGCGCCGTCCACTGTGCTGTGTGTGCAGTGCTACGTCACGTGTGTACGCTGCACTCTGTCTGTGGTATCCCTGTTCTGTGCGCGTCCACTGTCTGCGTCACTGTACTGAATCTGGTCACTGTCTGGGTTTCAATTGTGTGTGCGCGATATTGGGGAGGGAGTGTATCCAGGTTAGGTTAGGTTATTGAGGGTATGAGGGTGGCTTATGCGGGAGAGAGAAAATGAGAAATACATGGGATCGTGGAGACTCGTGTGGGGTGTAAGAGAGAAAGGGGGGCCTAGAAAAGGCGTGAGTAGTAAACCAGTAGAATGTGAATTGTACTGAGTAAGAATGGAGTAAGAGTAAGAACCCGATATCATATAGACAAAGAAAACCTGCAGTTACATCTAAATCTTTATCTGTCAGGCGTAGGGATATCATATAGACAAAGAAAACCTGCAGTTACATCGACAAGGAAGCTATGGCTAGGCAGGAGGTCTAGGCAATCCTGACACTCTCTCTCAGACCTTACTCTCTCACTCTCTCAGACCTCACTCTCTCACTCTCTCTCAGACCTCACTCTCTCACTCTCTCAGACCTCACTCTCTCAGACCTCACTCTCTCAGACAGACACTCTCTCAGACAGACACTCTCACTCTCTCAGACAGACACTCTCACTCTCTCGGACAGACACTCTCACTCTCTCAGACAGACACTCACTCTCTCTCAGACCTCACTCTCTCTCAGACATCACTCTCTCTCAGACCTCACTCTCTCAGACCTCACTCTCTCAGACCTCACTCTCTAAGACCTCACTCTCTCTCAGACCTCACTCTCTCAGACCTCACTCTCTCTCTCTCAGACCTCACTCTCTGTCTCTCAGACCTCACTCTCTCTCTCAGACCTCTCTCTCTCTCTGACCTCTCTCTCTCTCTCTGACCTCTCTCTCTGACCTCTCTCTCTCTCTCTCTCTCTGACCTCACCTCTCTCTCTCTCTCTGAACTC
>WSYH01010224.1:0-23772 GCA_036426205.1 Ascaphus truei | reverse complement strand
CCTCACCCCTACCACATGCAGCACCTATCACCTGAGATCTGACTCCAAAAGACTGTTCATGGTCCCAAGGTTCAGCAAAGTATCCGGCTGCTCCTCGTTCTCTTACCGTGCCCCACAAAACTGGAACCATCTACCGGAGACTCTCACAGCCTCCACCAGTTTTAAGTTCTTTCAAAACCAAAGCTGTCTCACATTTTAACCTGGTCTGTAACTGCTACATACGTCCATAATAAATATTATCTCTAACTGTACATGCTATGCCTTGTATATAATGTAAACCCTGTTCACTTATGTAACTATATTTGTAACCATGTATTATTTGTCATCTTAACTCTATGCCCAGGACATACTTGAAATCTAGAGGTAACTCTCAATGTATTCTTCCTGGTAAAACATTTTATAAATAAATAAAGTAGTGGGCTGGATCTGGCTTCTAGATCATATTGCCCTGACTGTCAGGTACTTTGACAGAGTAGCACCTCCTTCTCCCAGACTCAGATATATACTCCACTCTGTCTAAGTGTATGTTGCGGCCCACTACCCACATCTTGATTAGATGTTTAGCCCTGTCGAAGTCACAGAAATTGGCGCCTCTAGTAGTATTGGCTAAGGGCCTCATGCAGTAAGCGTTGATAAGGGATTTATCGCCATTTTATAGGCAAAATTGGGTTTGAGATTCAGTAAGCGCCGATAAGTGCTTGATTTCGCCAGGTTTCGGAGCCGATTATTTTGTTATGGCCAGTCGGCTGCCGATAAGCCTGTTTTCGCCACTGATCGCCACTTTTTTAAATCGGCTGGATTCAACAACAAAAAAACAGCTTATCGGGCCTGATCGGCACTACGAAATTGAGATGTTATGGCCAATTTCTCCCGCCAACTAAAGTTGGCAGTTTGGAGGGGAGAACGATCGCTAAGGCTGCCGGAACGGCACTTAGAAAAAAAAAATCTTCTGTACATCAATGGAGTCAATGGAGCGGGGACGTATAACAGTATAGTACTGTTTACGTTTCATTGCTCACAATACAAACGTCATTTGCATTACAGTGTGGGGGCATTCCCTGCATTGTGTCACAGCTGACGTGTATTATTTGCATAACATTATACTTTTACATGTTTGCAGCATTTGCGGGTCACATTACTCATCATGTGATGATGTGCCAAGGGAAAATACTATACTCAACTCTTAAAGGAGAACCTCACATCATATCACACATTTTACTGAACTGAGCAACAATTATTTACATGATGTTACACATGACACACATGTCACACATACACCGTATATTCATGTTCCTTTACATTACACAATGCTTGTAATGTGTCACGCATCTTTAAACGTTCATGTACATCTGTATTCTCATGTTTACATATACTTTTGGGTCCTCCCTATTTTCATGACGTCACTTATTGGACGCTTAATCACATTGCATGTTTACATTGTAACCGTAGCATTACAAGCACTTCAACCTAACTTATACACACATGTACAGTAATTCAGCATTGGGACACCTTGTAAACTCATTCTATAGCAACTATCCTCATTACACAAATGCATGCATATGCACACGACTATTCATTGTTGTCAACATGTCACAATAACATGCCTAATTACACATGTTACACAAAACTTTTCCCACGTCAATCTCAGCCTTTTTGCCTAATTACATGACTGACTGTTGCGTTCACAAGTGTTACATGCATTGCACATGCAACTATTTATTTGCAAGCAATGTTTCTACAAAGGTTCACGTCACATCATTGCCAAATATCATCATTCCCTGCAGAATACACACAACAAATACTTATAACAAGAACTGCACACAGCTTGCCACAGAAGTACTTTATTATGTTAATGTAACACCTTGCATTTTACTATGTCACCTGACATCATCACATACCTATTTAAAGGACGCCCATTACCTGCTCATTCACAGCTACTCATTTCAAAATGTTGAGATTGTTTAGGAGACGGAGGAACATTCTTTTCTATGACATGCTTGATGATGAAGAGAATCAAATAGGGCAAGGGAGGGACACACCGAGGGACAGTGACAGGGACAGTCACGCGGATACGACAGGGACAGGGAGAGGGACAGGCCGAGGGACAGGTAGAGGGACAGGAGATCAGAGGAGAAGACAGAGGAGACAAGTTGTGCCTCGTCCGCGTCTGTACAGGGAGAGAACCCTGTTAGATGGGATGAGTGAGGAGGAGATTGTAAGTCGCTATCGTTTGAGTTCAGCAGCAATCTTAGCTCTTTATCAGGAGATAAGGGGAGATTTAGATTTTTTCACAGCCAGAGGTCGTGCAGTCCCTGGGCTTGTTAAAATGCTGTGCTCATTACATTATCTTGCTTCCGCGTCATACCAGACAACTGTGGGCAAAGTGGGCGGGGTCTCGCAATCTACATTCTCGCGGGCCTTGACCCAGTTTCTCTATGCACTCAATAGACGCGCTAGGAATTATATTCATTTTCCTACAGAGGCGACAGAGTGGCTGGAAGTCAGGACTGGCTTTTATAATATAGCAGGGATACCATGTGTGCTGGGTGCAATCGATTGCACACATGTTGCTTTGATTGCACCTAGTCAGAGTGAGCATGTGTACCGCAATCGTAAGCACTACCATTCACTCAATGTACAGGTGGTATGTGATGCGACGATGAGGATAATGCATGTGGTACCCAAATTCCCTGGTTCCAGTCACGATTCCTCCATCCTGAGGAACTCTTCAGTCTTCCATGCGTTCGAAGAGGGACATTTTGAACATGGTTGGCTGCTGGGTGAGTACACATTTACATGTTCTAACACAAAACACATTTTTATTTAGGAATGTTGGCATTGTACAATTTGATCACTAATGTCAGCTTATGTGTGCTCCATTCATTATAGGTGACTCAGGATACGGAATTAGGCCGTGGCTCTTGACTCCGGTGCTAAACCCTCAAACTGAAGCAGAGGACAGGTACAATGCAGTCCATATATCTACAAGATCTGTTATAGAGAGGACATTTGGCCTACTCAAGACCAGATTTAGGTGTCTGGACAGAACTGGTGGGGCTCTTCTATACAAGCCTCAAAAAGTGTCTGATATTATCCTTGCCTGTTGCATTTTGCACAATGTTGCACTCAGGCACAATGTACAATCAGACATAGCTGAGCCTTTGGTAGACGAGCATCCCACCCATGTAGCTGCTGAAAATGAACAAACAGCCAGTGGTGGCCAGACACGCCAGAATCTCATCAATTCATTTTTTTCTTGTAAGTAAAAACATATATGTTCCAAGTTCTACTTTTATACTTACATTATGTTATCTTAACAATAATGGTTTTTTATATACCCTTCTGGTAGGACACAGATGAATATGGGTTGCACACCTTTCTTCTCTCTGCTGTGTGCACAAAGGGATGTGGCACCGGTATGTTATTGTTGCACAGGTTATATAATCCCTCTTCAATTTTACTTTAGTTGTGTGTATGTGAATAAAACTGGGGTAACAAAGCACTAATATTTTAGCATTGTGTTGTTCCTTATGCTAACACAATACACATATTATGCCCATACTCATTCATGCTTCTAGTATGCTTACATACAATGTTATTGGTGCAGTGTAACATGTACATCCATATGATGTGTACACCAGCCTGATTTACATTTTGAATGTCATGAAATATACATGGTGTTGCACATTTAACACCAAATACACACTTTGCTGTGTTGTTTACGGTACTGAAGATGGCATGTCAATGTTTGCAATTTATATATTGTTCCTTTGCATTATAGGTATATCTCCAGTATGACTGATCATGGTATGTATATTTGCTGACATCTCTCATAAGATGTGCCTACATCAATCTTCCTATAATTATTTGTAGTAAAAACCCAACATATTGGTTTAAACACAAATGTTACATATATGTACTTTCTGTATCATGTATATGCATTTAGCTACTCTTGAGCTTTCATGTGCATTGTATTAGAAAATGATTACTCCCATTTCATCACATTTTATGTATGTTTCCTTATAAATTCCATTAATGTAATATAGAGGTATTTGGAGACAAGGGGATAACTGTAGTTATTTCTTTCCTTACGGGAGATCATTCATCCCGGATGAAATTGACTGATCATAAAACTCCATGCATGAATGCCTGCAATCACAACAATGCGTACTACATCTTATATTTAGCAATGTTGGTGTTTTGTAATGCTAGGAATTAATAGTCAACATTAATTTAAATTTGTGACATGTGTATGTATAAGTCACACGTGTGTGGATGTGTCCTACATGTACCAAGTGTTAAACTGTTAACAGAGAAGACAAATTTGTCGCTAATGTTACTGTCATTTAGCATTTATAATTTACCAATATGACAATGTTGGTAATATTTTTGGAATATAAATCACGTCACTTCATCATTATCATGATGTTAATTATCAAGTATTCTCACAATTGTAACGTCAATCACGTGCACATTAGCATAGACACACTTTGTAACACAACTGTTTGTGTCTGTATCAATTTGTGTAGGATCCATGTATAACACCGACAAATGATAACACCAGCTTTATTATGGTAGCTTATATCATCATATTGACTATACTATGTATTTTTAGAACTTTTAATAAACACAGTAAACTATAGTTAGTTAGGTTAATGAAATATACACAGAAACGTACTTCATTACATGATGTTGATGTCATAATCAGAACATCATGCATTGTAGGGGACCACAACATCTGGCCAATAACATTATTTGCTACAGTCCCAAACCATTTTATCAACATACCCATGTAACAAGAGATTTTTAACAAGAAATGGCTAGTTGGTTGTAAGTGTCCTTTACATTGGGAGAAGGAGTGGCTCAGTGAGTAAAGACACACACTGGCACTGAGAGTTTGAAGCAGGGGAGTCTGGTTCAATTCCCGGTGTCGGCTCCTTGTGACCATGGGCAAGTCACTTTATCTCCCTGTGCCTCAGGCGGCAAAAAATAAATTGTAAGTTCCACGGGCCAGGGACCTCAGCCTGAAAAATGTGTCTGTAAAGCGCTGTGTACAACTAGCAGCGCTATACATGAACATGCTCATATTATAATTATTATTATTATTGTTACATAGTTTCGACAGTCATACGTTCCATTACACAATAGAATTCACAAATGTGTTAGCAGAGTGGGAATGGTTGTTATATATAAAACACACCATGCCATAAAATGATAGTAGTCATTAAAGAACACTCAATAAAAATTCATGAGGCACTATTTTGCAACATCATTATGTTAATTAAGTGCTTATGCAATATAGGCATAAGGGTATCACATTTTTAATTGTTTGTTAATAAGCGCTGCAAGCAATATAAAATTAGTTCCATATGTAGTATAGTAGTCGGTGGCTCCTCCTCACAATCATCTCATATAAAGGTAGACTCTTCTGAAATCATACATTGATCCGATTGTATCTTCCCTGACATCTCTGAAATACAGCAAACACATGATGGTCAAATATGGCACCTTACTATATATGTATCCGTGACAACGCGTTACACAGCTCTATATGATTGTGTACATACACACGTCACTCACTTATATGTTAGAAGTACAAGTGTACATCAGTATGTAATGTTTCTTTAAATTTGTAGCAGGCATAACTATGTATATGAAGTGAACGTTGCCTGTATACTGAAAAATGTGCGCGCACATCTTAGTGTGCGCACGCACTTCACGCTTGGCTGCACTAACTGTTAGCGCATGCGCAAAACAAAGCGTACGTTGTGCGTTCAATACATCTTGGAAATACCATTAAACATAAAATCTTTATTTCAAATACAATGAATACGAAACTACATTCGTTCTAAACGAGTACATCTGTATTCTTTTTAAACAGACGTGTTTGGACAGAAAGGACGGCCGATAACACAATGCGCAAATGCAATACGTGTGACGTCATGTTAAACCAGCGTGAAACGCACGCTAACACTCCTCCCACTCAATTAACATTCGGCTAACGCCCAGTTGACGCCTACAAACACTGAGCCGCACACATGACACACTGCAGTTACCGTTACTATAACAAAACATGACAGCCAATAGGCTTTGAGGCGCGCACGTCGCTTGGGGGCGGGACTTACATCCGTAATCCTTTTTAAGGACGCCTTGGGCCATGACAAGGGTCCCACGTCATACGTGGGGGACCCGCTTTTAAATGTTGCATGATAACAAAACAGGTATGTGTTATAGTTATGTTAAAATGTTGCTAATATGGTTAAAGGGATAGGAAAGTACGTATATTTATTCCGTCAGCAATGTGTACTACTCTTTCAGGTTATACTATATTGTATTCGGCAACAATTTCTTTGTGATCGCTACATGTTATGCAGTCTGCAATGTTACGCTGTATCCACGCATTGAAAGGGATAATGGTGGTTAAAAAAAAAAAAAAAAAAAACATTTAAACGCACAGTCAACGCATAACGGTTGTTATATTTACCATTCTTCTAGAATTAACTCTTCGTCTGGCTGCAACTGCTCGCTCCAGAAATGCAAGGCATTTTCATCCACGCTTGACCCACCCGCTGAATCCAGTATGACACACATCTCCTCCATGAAGCGCTCATAGGAATCGCCACTGCTTTCTTCAAACAATTGGTCGGGAGGTAGGTTCATTTCTTCGGGTTCCCATTCCAATGCATTTTCAGCTGAAAGGCTTGGTACATAATCATAGTACTTTTGTTGTTGTACAATGTGGGTTTCAGGAATGGAGGGTGCAGATATTGCAGCAGGTATCGATTCACACGGAACAGTAGTAGCGGATCCATTGCTATTGGCATTAGGAATAAATATGCCTTTCACAACAATATATGTGCCCTCTTTCAGGGTAAAATGCTTTTCCTTTGCAATCTTCCAGAAACCATAGGTGTGTTCTAGCTTATCCTGCACACGTTCAAAAAAGTCATTAGTTGATAAAGTGAATCTTATTGAGGAATTAAAATTCCGCGCATGCCTACGGTCTTGGTAATAAGGATATTTAGCTCGAATCAAATCATAGATTTGGCGTGTGCTTGCTTTGTGTCCGCGACTGTTCAAAATTGCTTCTGAAACCATGTACTTATAACCTAAGAGGGGATTCATATGGTTAACGAATTCATCAGCCATGTCAGAGTAGCACAAAAGATGTGTGCAGTTCTGTGTTCTTTGCTCATCAAAATGATTATGCTCAATGGCTAACAAATTCCTGTATTTCGTTTTCAAGGTCAACAAAAGTAACTACTTTTACTCCTTATTTCAAACGCCAATTGGATGTGTCCTTTTAATTGGTTTAACTTTAGTGGTTAGTGATAGGCGAATGTGGGAAAAACATGTATCATTTTTTTATCTCGTTTGTGAAAACATTCATACAATGTTATTCAGTTAACATTGAGTTTTCTAGAAAAAATAAACAAAGAGCACTGTGTGGAAAATAGTTGCTTAGACAGCCCTCCGTAATACACACACCTGCAAAATGAAATGTTTTTCCCACATAATTCTGTGTGCTCGTATTTGAAATCTGCGTTAACTACCTGTCTGCATTGATGTTTTAAATACTGTGTATCCTACTATATATATAACTATATCTCTTCATAAAAAAACCAAATATATAATATATATATTAAAGTGTATATTGTACATATGCTATAAGTGTGTGTGGTGTGTGTGTGTATATATATATATATATATATGTATATATGTATATATATATGTATATATATATATATATACAATACATTTTTTAAACAGTTTTTTTTTGATATTGCAGGATACACACAACATATTGCATGCAGTAGGAGTAAGAGTAAGTAGGCCTGTATGAAACTTATTTAATGAGTGATAAACATGAGTTGAATTAAGTAAATAAACCATTGTTGCCACCCAATAATGTTAGAGGCTACAATTAGTATAGTTGTCCAACATTAGCGCTGTATATTAAAATAGGTGTTTTCACAAGGAGCATGAAGTGTATTGTTTTGTAAATAATCTATACCAGTTCAGAGATAGTACTATATATACACACACACACACACAACACCACACGTGGGTGTCTGTGTGTGTGTGTGTGTGCATATATCAAACATTACTACATATATTTTAGTACTAAATTCCGAGATTGTTCTTGAAACAAGACCATAAATGATTTAAAGGACAAACATTACATGGCCACAAAGGTAAGTAATATTAACACAAAATCCTGCTGTACCGTACAAGAACGATGTTTTGACAGTTAAATAGGTGCTTTTATAATTGCATGCAAAATAATATTGCAAATGCAATGAGACATCAATTAACCACCCAATGCACCTGTCTTGCTGCAAAAGTCAATGGCATGCTTCTCTAACGTGCAAACTGGCTCCCTGTGTGGACCATTACTGAACAGACGATTAAATAAAACCTAAAAAAAAAAAAAAAAAAATTTTATAACCACTATTCATTTAATTAGGAGTCGTTAACATTTCCCAAAATTCAGTGTCACGAACATATTTGAAAGTTTGTTGGAAAAAACACAGGTCTTCAGCATACATACAATATTAATAGATAATCTGAAGTCAAAAACAAAGGCCAAAGACATTATTGGAATTAAAAATTTATTGTTTTTGTTTCCATTTTGCGACGGAGTAACAGGCATGATGTTGTCCTCTTGAATTTTCCTTTTTCTTTTGCCACCAACATTTAGCAACAAACAGCACGCCACTGTGAGTGGCCTCTGCACTTCACGGCGAGGGCTTGTGGCCAAGTGACTCACAACTACGGGCTTTTGGGCAAGTGATTCACCGACAGGCGCCTTTTGGGCAGTGAACACCTACAGGGCTTTTGGCAGACAGGTTTAGTGACGGTTCACGACAGGGCTTGGGCCAGTGACTCCACCTACAGGGCTTGTGCCGCAGTGATACAACCTACAGGGCTTTTGGCAGTGATTCACCTACAGGCGTTGGGCAGCGATTCACCTAAGGGCTTTGGGCAGCCGATGCACCTACAGGGCTTTTGGGCAGTAGTGACCTCACCTACAGGGGCTTTTGGGTAGTGAAGGTTCACGGTATGGCAGGCTTGTGCCCATGACACCATGTGCGCAAGTTGGTAGACATGCCACAAGTGAGGTGGTCTGTTCTGTGTGTCTGTGTTGTTTTTTTGTCGCCTCCTTTGTAGGTGTCTGCTTGAATTTGTACAGATGGCAGCGGATCTTTTTCGGATGTACAGGAACCTGCACGCAATGTCGCACTTGGACCACGGAACATTTGGCATGGTGATGGATATCAGCATGAATGTGGTGACATGACGTGAACGATTCTGCCTGTGAGGTGTGCATGTGGTACATAGCATTCTCCAGTCAATTAGCTTGGTTTGCTTGAAACAATAATGCTCTCCCACCAACTGATCTATCATTTTCTTAACTCTCGAATGAGGTGTTTGATTTTTTGCAACTGTTGAAGCAATTCAATGAAAGAATCTGTTGGAGATGTGAAATTGGAAACTGTTCTTCCTGCAGTGCAATATCCTTCCAGCACTGTACATCAGGTAAGAATGGGTAAGGATGCGTGAGGAGGAAAAGTAACAAGGGGGAGGCGTGTAGCCCGCCGTTTAGTAACAATAAACCATGCAGGTTACGTGCGGGTCGGGTCGGTTGTGGTGGATGCCTGATATAAATTTATCTGAGATGATGCGTGACACGGAATAACAGATGTAACTCTGAGAGACGTTGGAAGCGGTTTTGGGGGAGTCACGTTTCCCTTCGACGCACCCTTTCGTCTCTTCACCCCCTCCCCCCGCCCCCACTCTTACCGCCACCTTCCTCCGCTTCTCTTTATTGCTCTTAAGTCCTCTTCTTTACCCATCCTGCGAATTTTTTGAAACCTACGCTTAATCCGGCTCTCTACCGCGCATCCCCCATGCGCACCTTTGTAATGATTCCCTCGACCTTGTGAGTCCTCCCACGCGAGGCCTATGTTCGGTGCGGGCGATACTTTCTCCCCCGACCTTATCCTCTCTGTTTTCTTCTCTCTCCTCCTCCTCCGGTCTAGGTTGGTAGCACGAAACATTCTCATATATTCACCCTTCTCTTATTTACGCACTCTCGTACCACTACGCTGTTGCCTGTCTGGCCCCATCAGCGGTATGTTTATCAGTTCGCGGATCTCAAGCTTACCGCTCTCCTCGAGTCGGTTTACCCGCCTCTCGTGTTTCGCTTACTCACTGTCAGGCCTAATCGGTTCGAAGTTACACCTGCCTTTTTGTCCCATCTTGGTGATTTGATTTCTACAACACCCCCCACGGTTCTGCCGCCCCTAGACTTCGCAAGGTGAGGGTGCGATTCGTACCGGGTGCTTCCGGGCCAAGCTTTGTAAGAATTGTGGAGGTGGCTTTAGCTGGGGAGGACGAGAACGGTAGAGTAGGGGAGGGAAAGAGGAGGGGGGGAGTAGGTATGGGAGAACGGGTGGAAAGGGGTGAAAAGCGGTGGAGGGTTAGCAGGGGTTGAGAATGATGATAATCTGTAGTTGTAAGCTTTAAATGAGCTGGGCCGGTGGTTGCTTGGAAATCGGCAGTAATGCCGTAAATTCTTTCTATCCTGCTATCCCTCTTTGTCTGTACTTCTTAATTAGATTAATTTTTGAACTGGCCTTGCAGGCTAGCACCAAGGTGCGTCCAATCCGACCGCACGTTGCGGCGCTGTTGCAGGGAATGTATCCCACTTGATGTCACCGACGTACTATAAGACCTAGTCTCGGCCGTGCAGAGTACACGTGTCTGCTGAGGGAATCCCCCGGCGGCGCCGCGAGGCGGGGTTCGCGCATGCTTAGCCGATTTCGAGCTACCGGACCTCGAGCCAGGGAGATCGAGCTGGGGTTCAAATATCTTCGGAGATGTAGGTGAACGAATCCACAGCCGCAAGCGCTGAAGAGAAGGAAACCGTGAGAGTAGGAGGGATTGCCGGGGTTTGGAACGAGAGGACCCTACACTTTTTTTTCTCCCTACTCTTGATGTCTGTTTTAACCAGCCTCGGCCCGCCTTGTTCCTACTCTGGTGTGACCTACGGTTACTCCCTTGTCGTTCCATCGAACACGCCCTCAGGTAACCTTTCCCTCCCGCCCTCACTACAACAAAACTCCTTACCTCCTGTCATCGTCCCTCGACGGCTTGTATCCTTTTTAGCATACGTCAGTGACTGTTCTATGCATTTTTACTTACGCGTGGGACCTGATTAACTCTGGAGCTTGCTTCTGCCCGATCCTCCCGCATTTGCCACGTTCCTCAAACTCAGTATTTAGTCTTTTCGGTGCTGTTTTCTCGCTCACATTATCGTCATTCTCGCCCATGATCTCGCTACTTGCCTTCCGAATTTGCGCTGGCTATTTCGGGACTGATTAACGCCAGATAGCCGTGGTGAATGTAAATACCCAGTACTAGTGATAGGGAAGCAATGGGGCTGAAAATTGAGAGTAAGAAAGGGCTGAATAAGGGGGCCCGTCTTTTTTCCTTCAGGAAAACAGCTACAATTGATCATATTGTGGTATGCGTGGAAGTTTGGCGGTTTTATTTTTTTAAAAACAGTTTCAATTGGAACCCTTCATGGTCAACTGCTTTTATTGTGGTGTCTATGGGCGGCGGCGCACGGCGGCATCATCATCATCATCATCATCATCATATCTCATCATCAACCTTCACTTAATTCAGTTCTACAAATAAAATGTACACATTATAAATGGCATGTTAATCCTGCTGCGGTTACTATGTAAGTATACTGTGTCAAAAGAAACAAAAACATGTTTCCCTAGTTTATACACCTACATTAAAAAATACCTTGACTTCAAGAATATGTTCTTGGATCTGTATGAAATAGAGTTGAATGAAAACTTGCTGTAAAACTCACAAACTCCTACATGATAGTTAACAGTCACCACACACAATACAGGTTGCTTACACTTCATTTTCAATACAATAAGTATGCGATATTTAAAAGAAGATGGCAAAAACAATATAATGACATGACACATAACATATAAGAAGGCACAATATTTATATGGCCACACAACTGATACCATCACCATTCCGGTGTGTTGAGCTGGCTGACCCAGGTGAATGGAAACTGTTCCCTCTAGGTGAACATGTCCTATAGGGCAAACTATATATACAATAACATAAGTTTTACATTACATGTGTAAATATGAACAAACAGTTATGTATGTTCTGTATTTATGAGTAGATAAGATCAGGTCCTTAACCCAAAGTGTTTTGTGGTGTGAAAGTGAACTAATAGTTTAATAACAATGTACATGCTGTGTACTTAGAACTTTTGAGTTCCCTAACATAAAACATACTATGTTTCTGCAGTAAGCGTGAGGATAAATAGATAAAATTTGTACATAAAAATCAATGTTGTGTAGTGATTCAGATCATATGTTACAAACTATCATGAGATGACCATTCACAATGGTTACATGAGGTGGTCATATTGCAAAAAGTGGTTGTTTTGGTAGGAGGAATGGTGGTACATTAAATAAGATGTGGCACACCGAATGTGCTGTGACTCAACAAGACAACACATGCGTGTGTGTGAAATGTGTCGTGATAGTAGTAGTTCAACTATAGATATGAGTGAACTAATGTGTGAGGTACGCTTGTAAGTAATGAGTTGTGGGGCATTAGTAGCTAAAGTGAAGCTTTCAAATGAGGTGATGATTAAACTTCAGTTGTGATCGTCAGGTTGTAAGAGGGTATTCACTTCCCCAAAAGCCTAATCAGCCACACCTTTCAATTACTTGAAACAGGTGAAAATGGTGTGAATAATGTGACCCTAAAATGAGGCTGTAATTAGTGGGTGTGATGAACCCCACCCCTCGGACTACGGTTGCTGTGATGAGTATTAATTGAAGCTGCTTAACACAATGGTAGATGAGGCTTAAATAGTCGTGTTGCAGTTTTTAAGGTTATTATGAAAACAATGACATAAAATATGATACGTGTGCCTCATTATGCTGTCTGTATATGACTTAAAGCAAAAATGGACCTTTTCATAAACAACTATAGATGTGTTAGTGCAAGTGATGTTTGTAGGCCGTTGCATGCAATATATTTGATGCATGCTTAAAATAGGCAGTAATGTCATGTTTGTCGGAGTACATTAAATAAAATACACAATAATATTATACATATTTATGTTCTGTACCTGTAGCTAGTAATAATTTCTGATTAACATGTGTTACACATGTGTACTACCCTGTTGTTCCCCATCTTCGCCCACCATCAATTGCTTCCACTGCAGCAATGCATTTTGGGAATTCACATGTAAATGAGCACACAATGGCACGTGCTATATTAGTTACTGCTTTTAGTAGGACTACAACATATATGTCTATTTTGAGATATATATATATATACAGAATCAGACATATACATATATAGATGCAGGTATGCTTATATTGTGAAGACAGTATAAAAAGCAGTGTAAATATGCAAAATAACTGTAAGCAACGACACGCCTAGTACAGTAATATTTCTCACCTGGTGGAAATTGTGAGGGATAAATTCCTATATCACGGTCACCAGGTAAGCCTTCCACGACGACGGGAAGTAATTTTGCCCGAAGCAGCTCCTCCAATGGACTTAATATGAGACGTTGTGGTGTCGGCCCACCTCCAGTGCCAGTAGCATGCACGCGTTGGTGTTGTATTTTCTTTTTCAATTTGGACCTAATATCATCAAATCTCTTGTGACAATTCCGCTTGTCCCTCACATGATTCCCACACGCATTGACACCAATGACTATTGTGTCCCACATTTCTTTTCTGCTTGCTGAACTTGTCCGCCCTTGAAAAACATATAAAATATATGAGGTAAATTAATAATAATAGAAGCACCAGTTTCCTACACTGCTAGCTGTTCCAAGAGATAGCAAACATGCTGTTTTAGGTGTAATATGTGAAGCACATGAGCATTCACTACTAAACCTATACATGTAAGCAAGGTTGCATTCATATTGTATGCAGTTATGGCAAATTGACCGCCTGTGTTTAGTTGTCCTTGTAAGGCATGATAAAAACCTCTGTTTCCAGACTAATTAACATAGAAAGATATTCTGAACCCATATTTGCATATGAACAAAACTCAGATGACCTAGGATCACATGTATTTGAATAATAAATGTAAAGGTACACTTACCTAGTAAATGTCCATATATACTGTCATAGTGCTCCAGAATGCCAGTGACAAGAGCTGTATTTTCCTGGTCATTGAAGCGAGGATTACGTGGCTTCTCCACACGTTTCTTCCGAGCAGGTTTAGGGTCAGAGCTTGGCTGGTGCTGACTGGACTCTACTTCTTCCAATGGAAGAGACTCCAAAAGCTGCCCACCAGCAAGCACGCCACCACCATCCACCCCATCAGCAACTGCGCCACCAGCAGCACTCACAGCACCAGCACTCCCACTCCTAGCACCAGCACTCCCACTCCTAGCACCAGCACTCCCACTCCTAGCAACAGCACTCCCACTCCCAGCAACAGCACTCCCACTCCCAGCAACAACACTCCCACTCCCAGCAACAGCACTCCCACTCCCAGCAACACCACTCGGTGCACCAGCAACATCACTCCCCTGAACAGTACGTTCACTCCGACGCGTACTCGCACGAGTAGCACTCCCACTCCCACCAGCATCACTCTTCCCACGCTTTGCGGGCATACTTCCAGCACTCACAAAAAACAGACAACTAATGTACAGCCAATCACACGAAACACTTCCACATATAAAACAAGACAAAGATGTAAACAAAACAACAATGGACAAAGCTCACCCAATACACAACAAGTCTCTCCGTCAATATGCAAATGTTCAATCAGCCAGCTCTGTGCGTCTCTCTCTCTCTCACTCCCAACAACACAGAGAATGATTAGCAGTACACGTTGCCTTTAAATATGGCGCGCAATCCAATACATGCTTGTTTCACCTGATTCAGCAAGATTTGTGATTGGGCAACCTATCAGCACCCCGCCACGCACGCCGATACACCTGTGTGTGATCGGATAATCATCGTGAGAGTGGGCGGATTTGTTTTCTGGTTGATTTTGAATGTATTCGGCACTTACTGCATACGGAGAGCAAAAATCGCCATTAACATGACTAATCGGTAAGCTTGCCGATTTCACTTAATCGACGCTTACTGCATGAGGCCCTAAGTGTGCTACTATGGCTTCCTCCACTCCATTCTGTGTGCCTCTGTACTCCTCATAAGATTCTCTGGGAGATAAGGATACTCGTATCCCATCTTACTCATCACTAATACTCTTGGCCCTGCTGAATTTCATTAAGCCCTTTTCTTTGGCTATGCCAGGTAACACCCAGAACATTGACCCTTCACATAATGGTGTTTCTATGGCCTCTTCCCTAACCGGAGATATAGCAGTCCTTGACCCTGACAAACTACTTTTATGTGCCCTCTCTGGGTTATATCTGACGAGGACTTATCCTCCTGTTCCACCCAATCCCTCCATGGCAAAGATCTCCCCACAGCTTATATTCAGTATATGCAACTGAAACAATCTTAGTATATGCAACTGAAACAATCTTAGGTAATAAAAAAGTGGCCCATTATAAGTGGCAAGACGACTGAACAACTGAAGTTTAAAAGGAAGTTCAGAAGAAGTGAGGAAGAAGTGGACACCCCATCTGGCCCTGATTCCTGCATGTGAACTACGCTGGAAAGGAGGATATCATCAATACCAGACTGCATCATTACTGCTGTGATGCTGACTTTACCATTTATATTTGCAGTGACTTCACTTCTTCTCAAATTATGCACTTCTTTTTACCAGCCTCAGTATGTCTCTAACTCCATTCATATATCTCCTTCTCTCCTTCCTTCATCACTTCTCTGTTCACATGAACTCCTTTCTTACCTGCGTCCTCTGACACCACACAGCTATATCCCCTGCACTAAAACACACCCCTACAAATCCTCCTCACACATTCTCTTTCTATCCATGCTTCTCCTCCTTGCTTCTGGGGATATCTCTCCCAATCCTGGTCCCTGCCTTATTTCTACTTGCTCTCGTCCTCGCCTGCCAAATGCAATCTCTACTCCTGGTGTTAACCCCTCCAACCTCATACCCATCCCCTGCCACCCTCCCTCCTCTCTCCCTTTCTCCTGTGCCCTTTGGAATGCTCGCTCCCTTTCTAACAAGTTCCTCTCTGTGCATGACTTCTTTCTCTCTCACTCCCTGCTTCTCTTTGCTATAACTGAGACCTGGCTCACTCAGTCTGACTCTGCTCTGGAAGCTGCCCTCTCCTACGGTGGCCTTTCCTTCTCCCACACTCCGCGCCCTGATGGCAGGGGTGGAGGCGTGGGGCTCCTGCTCCCCTCTCTCTGCCGTTACCGAACCCTTCCTATTCCCCCCTCTCTTGCTTTTCCCTCCTTTGAGGCTCACACTGTCCAGATCTTCTCTCCTCTCCCGGTCCACGTGGCGGTCATCTATCGCCCACCTACCTCTACTCATTCCCCTTCTACCTTTCTCTCTCAGATAATAAATGTGTATCGAGAGTGATACACCAAAGAATCCCCTTTAGATAGGCGCACTGCAGACCTGAAAATAAAGACGGTCAGGGGTAGGATGTGGTGTGTATAAATAAAAAACTTTATTAAATATTTGTGTATAAATAAAAACTTTATTGAATATTAGTGTAGTAGTGTACACAAATCAGTATATAGTGCTGTACTATACACTGACTAATAATAGACTGCTGTTGGTCTATATCAACCTCCGTCAAGCGTCTCACTGTGCTCCCATTAGTTCTGTCTCCCTTGAAGTGTGAAAATCTTTGCAAATGCTCTAAATGTCAATAATCTAGATGGGTTATTGTAACCCTATGACATATTGGTAGGTATAGGCTCTACCGAGACTAACAGAGAAGTTCACGCAGCACATCAACGTAATGTGCACACTGCGCATGCGTCATGTAAGTTAAAACAGTAGAGTCTGTTTATATGCGAGTTACGCACTGCCCCGGCGCATGCGCAACTCGCATATAACAGACTCTACTGTTTTAACTTACATGACGCATGCGCAGTGTGCACATTACGTTGATGTCTGCTGACTTCTCTGTTAGTCTCGGTAGAGCCTATACCTACCAATATGTCATAGGGTTACAATAACCCATCTAGATTATTGACATTTAGAGCATTTGCAAAGATTTCACACTTCAAGGGAGACGAACTAATGGGAGCACATTGAGACGCTTGACGGAGGTTGAATGACCAACAGCAGTCTATTATAGTCAGTGTATAGTACAGCACTATAACTGATTTGTGTACACTACTACACTAATTTCAATAAAGTTTTTATTATACACAATATTTAATAAAGTTTTTTTATTATACACACCACATCCTACCCCTGACCGTCTTTATTTTCAGGTCTGCAGTGCGCCTATCTAAAGGGATTCTTTGTGTATCACTCTCGATAACCATTTATTATCTATCTAGCCATCCCCAGGCAGGCACCCTCTACCTTCTAGGGGTCTGAGCGAGGTCCCTTTCTATAGTTTTACCTTTCTTCTCACTTTGAATCATCGGCTCTCTTTCTTTCTCTCCTCAGACCCCTTTCTTCTCCTTGGGGACTTCAATTGACCACATTGATGACCCCTCTCTCCCTTGGGCTTCCCGCTTTCTCTTCTCTAACCTCTTCTTTGGACTTCAACAGTGACTGCAAGCCACCACCCAAAGGATGGCCACTACTAGACCTGGTTTTCACTAAAACCTTTTCTCTCTCTGATTCTCCATTCCCCTTTTCTCTCTCTGACCATCACCTCATCTCATTCTCTCTATCTCGCTCTCCCCTTCCCCCTCCCATCTACCCCCGGTTCTGCAGAAACGCGCTCTAATTCACTACCTGACTTTGAGTCCACTTTAAAGCCCACCCTCCTCTCTCAGCTCTGCTACAGACCCTGACAACCTGGTCAGGAACTACAACTCTGCCTTGTCCTCGTCTCTTGATCTACAGCCCGCTTTCTCTCTCCGCACTCGCTCTTCTAACCCTAGACCCTGGCTAAATTCCCACACCGATGCTGCGTTCCTCACTCGTTCCTCTGAACGCCTCTGGAGGAAGTCTCCACTCTCGCAAACTTCCTTCACTACAATTTATGCTATCCTGTTTCAACTCTGCCCTTTCGCAAGCTAAACAAGCCATTTTTCTGCACTAATCAACATGCACAAGTCTAACCCACCGGACTGTTCTCTGTCTTTGATACGCTACTCAAACCACACCCGCAGCTGCTCCTTCTCCTTCCGCCATCTCCGCTCAGGACTTTGCTGACTATTTAAGAAAAGGGAATCCATACGGCAGAACTCCCCTCGTTTCTTCTTCTGTTTTCCTTCCTCCACCAAAAAACCCCGTTGAAAATATTACCAAGCAGCCCAAACCTGCGTTTACTATTTTTCACTACTCCTGCTACTAAAGGTGCACAGCATCCTCGTACCTACGCCCGTTTGAGACGCACACTATACCAGATACAGCACAAACTTTGACACATGAACGCACCAATGTACAAAGAATACGCATATATACTGGGTTCATATCATACTACGATCTATAGTGATCCATAGGCACAACGCTCTGTGTGTCACTATGTGTAATCACTATTGAACATTTCCTCGACACCCAGTACTCCCTTTACCCGTTACTAACCTTATACGGGCCGTCCAAACATTTACTTCACGCACTGCCCCGGCGCATGCGCAACTCGCATATAAACAGACTCTACTGTTTTAACTTACATGACGCATGCGCAGTGTGCACATTACGTTGATGTGCTGCGTGAACTTCTCTGTTAGTCTCGGTAGAGCCTATACCTACCAATATGTCATAGGGTTACAATAACCCATCTAGATTATTGACATTTAGAGCATTTGCAAAGATTTTCACACTTCAAGGGAGACAGAACTAATGGGAGCACAGTGAGACGCTTGACGGAGGTTGATATAGACCAACAGCAGTCTATTATTAGTCAGTGTATAGTACAGCACTATATCCCGGCGTATGCACAACACGACACTAATATTCAATAAAGTTTTTATTTATACACAAATATTTAATAAAGTTTTTTATTTATACACACCACATCCTACCCCTGACCGTCTTTATTTTCAGGTCTGCAGTGCGCCTATCTAAAGGGGATTCTTTGGTGTATCACTCTCGATACACATTTATTATCTATCTAGCCCATCCCCAGGCAGCACGCCTCTACCTTCTAGGGGTCTGAGCGAGGTCCCTTTCTATAGTTCATATATATACTTCTCCTCAAAATCTACCATATACAAGTTTGCATACGCGGGCGCCATGTTACTGCCCATCGCAGTTCCCTTAATTTGCAAAAAAATGCTCTTTTTCAAATTTAAAATAGTTTTTATGAAGGATGAAATGTAATAGGAGCATAATATATTCGGTGGGGACTGTCTCCTGGTAGTGGGCAGATAAAGCAGTTTTCACTATATTTAAGCCTTCCTCGTGAGGTATAATTGTATATAAGCTGGAGACGTCCATACTGACCATAATATGGTCAGTACCATTTCGTGGAATATCTTTGAATTCGGTTAAAAAGTCAAAAGTATCCTTCACGTATGAGCGTGCTTTCTGCGCTATAGGGTTGAGGAATGTATCCACATATATGGCTAATGGTTGATTAAGTGAGTGTATAGCTGCTATTATTGGTCGCCCTGGAGGTAATTGAAGATTTCTATGTATTTTTGGGAGGGTATAAAACAGTGGGCATTTGGGATGTTCTATTGTGAGAAATTCTGCTTCAGTCACAGATATCCAGCCGTTGTTAAGGCCAAGCTGAATAATCTCCTTTATCTCCCTAGCATAAGTCGGAGTGGGGTCTCTATCCAATTTGATGTAACAATCAATTGAGCTCTTGTAATTTCTGTTTTGTATGCTATGTAGTCTTGTATGACAAGGGTGCCACCTTTATCTGCCCTTTTAATAATAATATCACTATTACTGGACAGTTTTTTAAGGGCGTTCTTTTCCCTAAGCGTCATGTTGTGCGTTATTTTATGCCTATTGTTAGCATATTTGGCAATGTCTGCTTTAACTAATCGCATATAGGTACTCACGGACTGATTTTTGAAAGGAGGTATGAATGTGGATTTCAATTTACATACTTTGGTACCATTCTGATCGGCTGAATTAACTGTCCCTGACGGTTCGTTAGGCTGTGCCAAATTATCTGTCCCTGGTGGCTCTGTAGGCGGCATCGTTTCTGTTGTCCTGTGGGAAAAATGGATTTCAGGTTAAGTAAACGTTCAAACTTAAATAAGTAAACCTCTAGTCCAAAATCGTCAAAGTTCGAGGTGGGTACATAAGAGGGGCCACGTGCCAGTACAGACATCTCATCTGCACTTAGTATATGCTGGGAGAGATTAATGACCAAGGTATCCATACTCATTGGCGCGTTTGTGATCGAAGGTAAGGGGATTTTTCTTATATTTTGCATAACCAATAATGCCTTGAACCAGCTGCTCCACTCCTTAACTAAAAAAATATTTTTTTAGCCTTCCTAGTGACCATACTTTATCAGGAAACATTTTATGTAAGAGTTTTGGACAATAATTCTGTTTCAAGCACTTTATAGTGTGCTCATCTTCATCACTAAACACCATTTTATAATTATGCACTTCATGAGGTCATCGTACTGTCACCAATTCTAAATAATATTTATTAGATCATCTACTGTGACAGACCAATAATTAATTACTCACATTTTCATGAAAAAAAAGTGATTTTCCTGCAAGATAGATATAGAATTTTTTTTTTTTTTTAAAAGAGAGTCCTGTTCTGATTACCTGCAGAGAACTCTCTGAAACGTCTGATTGTCTGGTGCTCAGCATCTGTCCCTCATCTCCAGCCAGCCCTTTATAAACCTCACCTGCCTGTTCCTTCACCTCTTTATTGTGGGTTTCCCTGTAACAAAAAGCTCCGTGCCTCTTTGTGTTTGTCGTTGCTTGTTGCCAGAGCTCATTTGGGACATCTACTTCATTACTCCTGTTGCCCTTGACCCCGGCTTGTTCCTGACCATCACTACCAACCTCTGACCTCGGCCTGTTGCTACCTGCCTGCTAGCCCGTTCCAAGAAATGTACTCCAGCCTTGCAGTCATGCCCCCGTGACATTGTGCCTACATCGGTGGGGTCACTTGTCTGGAGGCTTCTCTGTCCCACATTGACATACTGTAGCAAAGTGTACCTATTGTCATACAGTACATACAGCTATCTAGCTGACTCACTTTTCTCCATGCATGGTCCCTAAAATAAGTAATATATTCCCTCAATCGGTCACAAATATAACCTTAAATTGCTGCCACCACCAAAAATATAGTGTGAAGTTTTACTCGCACGGTTTTTGGACCCTGTTTACTAAGAAAAATACATAATTAAACACAAAAAAAACTATTGTAGCAAAATGTGTCTGAAAATGCAATTACTCTTAAAAACGTGCAAAGTTCAATTAGAGCCTGTAGGAGGCGAGTGCAGAGGTATAACCAGGGAGACATATTTTGGGGAAATAAACCTGGGCTTTTTTTCAGCCCATAGCTGCAAACAATACAACTTTAAGGCCTCGGTCCCGCTGCGCTCGTTGGCGCGGGCGGCCACACGCGAGTTCCCCACCAGCAGGGGAATCCTCACGAGCCGGTCCAGGTCCCCCCAGGCGGCACAGCGCACTACACGCTGTGGCGCGTCAGCTGCTAGGGGACACAAGAAAATGGTGGTGTCTAGCGTTGACGCGTCACGTGGTGTGGCTGTGAGCCAATGGGGAGGGGAGGCTTCGGGAGGAGGAGAGGCTTCGGGGAGCGGGGAGGAGTGTGGAGTGAAAGCGTGAGTGCCTGTCTGTGTGTGTGTCTGAGTGCGTGAGTGCCTGTCTGTGTGTGTGTATGTGTGTGCCTGAGTGCGTGAGTGCCTGCCTCTGTCTGTGTGTGTGTGTGTGTATGAGTGCGTGAGTGCCTGCCTCTGTCTGTGTGTGTGTGTGTATGAGTGCGTGAGTGCCTGCTTCTGTCTGTGTGTGTGTGTGTGTGTGTGTATGAGTGCGTGAGTGCCTGTCTCTGTCTGTGTGTGTGTCTGAGTGCGTGCGTGCCTGTCTGTGTGTGTGTGTGTGTATGTGTGTGCCTGAGTGTGTGAGTGCCTGCCTCTGTCTGTGTGTGTGTATATGAGTGCGTGAGTGCCTGCCTGTGTGTGCGCGCATGTGTGTGTATGAGTGCGTGAGTGCCTGCCTGTGTGTGTGTGTGTATGTATGAGTGCCTGCGTGTGTGTGTGTTTTACTTACCATCAGCAGCTCCCTCCTGCAGCCCGTGGAGGGAGGGAGGGGGGGGGAGAGTAGCGGGTCCCTCCGCTCAAGCCACGCCCCCCCTCCCTGTCAATCCTCCCTCTCCCGCCCACCTCCCGCTCACTACAGACCGCATATCGCGCGGTCTGTGTAGTGTCAGCGCCCCGCCTGTCTGCAGTGCGGCCGCGCTGACTCTGGGAGCGGGGCCTTAGCCTAAGGCAGCACACCAATAAACAAACAGCCTATCCCTTTGTAAGGGCTAACTCACTCTCCCAGTCCCTATCTGATGGGCTGGGAGGCTATGCCTCTTACCAGCCTCTGAACCAAAATCCAAAGAGGTACCAGTTATCAGGATCTCCTTCACGCAGTCCAGGTCTTGGTTGGTGTCTGTGGGGTGAATCCTCTGGCAGGTTTCAGTGACCACTGTGTCCTGGAATAGCGTGTCTAATTCCCTAGGATCCCTCTCTATCAGCAAACACCTCCAATGTGCTAAAGCAATCCCCTGCAGTTTAATCAGGAGGGATTTCTACCTGTCTGATGAGCCAGGTGTAGACTGGTTAATTGTCTGTAGCTGCAATTAACCAGCTCCCTGCTGGACTCATCAGACCAATGCAACCTTTCTATTGAATCCCTTTCAGACAGGGGTTAAGGTCCTGTTAAAGAGCCCAAAGGAGTACTGTTCGATTTAATATACAAAAGTATAACAGTACTTAGTTACAAGAAACATACAGTACAATATATGCAGACAGTTTCATAAAATAACAGGGTAAAAACAGAGAACCTATAAAGCCATTTTTAAGGCTTGCAGAGATAATAGAGTTTCTTTTAAATGAAAAAAATACCTCAGAATTCCAGAGGTGCGGGGCAGAGAGTGGGAAAGGCTAGGGTTAGGGATAATAGACTCAGGAGTTACTGGATCAGGTATGATATGCTCAGATAGCGTATTCTCACAGCTATCGCCTGGTAGACATCACTACCGGTGACATTTTCCTACCCTGGACCAGGTAGGGATATGAGGGTGATGGAGATACTTGACAAACTATGACATTATCACAGGTAGCATTTTCTCCCAGCTCTGCCTGTTACACATCATTGGTTGTGCCAATTTCCTACTATGGACCCAACAGGAAATTAAGGGGCATGACATTCTGAAAGGTAGCATTTTTTTCTACAGCTCTACATGTTACCACATTGTAGGAAATATTCGTATGTAGTATTTTATTATAGCTCAATGTATGAAGAATTCTTACTGGTAGGAAAATGTTGCATGTTTTCACACTACACTGGCACCCTTCTCGCTTTAACACCACTGTTTACAGTATCTGTATGCTCTATTTATTTATAAAATATTTTACCAGGAAGTAATACATTGAGAGTTACCTCTCGTTTTCAAGTATGTCCTAGACATAGAGTTAAGACAAATAATACATGGTTACAAATACAG
>WSYH01010223.1:0-23775 GCA_036426205.1 Ascaphus truei | reverse complement strand
AGGAAAACGGGGAGGAAGAAGTCAGCAGAAAAAAACCTGCAACACAATAGACAATAGCAATATTTTCAACTTGAGCAAAAAAATTCTAAATACCGAGCAGTGTAGCCTCATTAAAAAGGGCCTTAATTTCGCACCTGCAGCTGCTGCAAGTGGTTTCAACCTCTACATAGACGCACACAAATTTATACGACAACTCACACTGAAAAAATTCTTCTTATCTAAAGATGCACAAAGTAGGGAAATCGTAAACAACAGTACACCTTCGGTAATAGAAGAGGACACTTTCAAACACACATCCCTAAAAGAAAAATCCAAATTTTACCCAAGCTGGGCTAAAAGCCATAATATAGAGACGTTTCATCAAAAAATACAAGAAGACTTCGACAAACTGACTAAAGATAACAGAAGTAAAATTAAACACAATTTAACACTCAAGGAGAAGACTGCGCTAAAACAACTAGAAGATGATAAATCTATCACGATCAAGCAGGCAGACAAAGGGGGGGGGAGTAGTCATTATGGACACCACTAACTACAGACAAGAAGCAGACAGGATTCTCTCGGACACTACGACTTATGAGAATCTCAAAATAAATCCCCACAAAAACTTCTGCACAGAATACTTAAATCACATTGATAAGGGTAAAACAATAGGGGTTATTAATGATAAAGAATATCAATATCTAAATGTAAAATTCCCCGTGATGCCAATCTTCTACTTCCTACCCAAAATACACAAAAGCCTGACAGCGCCTCCAGGGAGACCAATCATCTCGGGGATAGGCTCTCTCACGTCACGACTTTCAGAATACATAGACATCTCCCTACAACCTTATGTTGTGGAGATGAAGTCATATCTTAGAGATACAACACAAACTATCAATTTGATAGAACAAGTAACATGGAGCTCAGATTTCATACTTTGCACATGTGATGTGACATCCTTATATACATCAATCAATCACGAAGACGGCATCTCAGCTATAGATAGGACACTCAGCAACGACCCAAACATGCACATAGAACAAAAAACATTTATCTTAGAAAGCATTAACTTTATTTTAAAACATAACCTTTTTAACTTCGATGGGAAACATTTCCTCCAAAAATGCGGCACGGCAATGGGTACAAAATTTGCACCCAGCTACGCTAATCTTTTTATGGATATCTGGGAACAAGACACTATCTGGTCCCCACATGAATTCAGCGCAGATCTAGCGCTATGGCGAAGATATATAGATGACGTCTTCTTCATCTGGCAAGGGAGCGAAGTAGATTTGAAACGTTTTCTGGAATATATCAACACCAATGAACTTAATCTAAAATTCACAGCTTGCACAAACCTAATCTCAATAGACTTCTTAGATCTCACCATCTATGTTGAGAATAACATACTAAAAACTAAAACATTCTTCAAAAAAGTAGATTGCAACAACTACCTACTAAAAACAAGCTGCCACCACAGAAAGTGGCTATCCAACATACCCCCAGGCCAATTCCGCCGAATTAGGCGAAATTGCAGTGACAATAACGTCTTTAGAGAACAAGCAGGTATCCTAAAGGATAGGTTTGTCAATAAAGGGTACAATGAAAATACGTTAGAAGAATCCATTAATAAAACAAGCCTCCTGCAAAGAACTGACATTCTTAAACCATCACACAAACAACAAAGAGAAGACTTTAATGCTCCATTCTTAACCCAATACAGCCAGGATTCAGGCAAAATCCAACAAATACTAAACAAACACTGGCACCTTTTACTAGGGGATGACACTTAAAAAAATTACCTCCCAGAAAAACCAAGGGTCATTTTTAAACGAGCTGACAATCTAAAAACAAAGCTAGCGCCAAGTCTGTTTAGAACAGACAACACAAAGAAGGAGAGCAATTGGCTAGCAACAGCAAAAGGTTTTTTTAAGTGCAGCACCTGCAAAGCCTGCAAACAGGGCTCCAGCGACAAAATAAAATTCTCATCCAAAGTAACAGGCGAAGAATTTAAAACTACACAGTTCATCAACTGCAAGAGCGATTACGTAGTTTATCTATTAAACTGCCCATGTGGACTACAGTATGTCGGCCGTACAAGCCGACCATTAAAGGTTCGCATATTAGAGCACATTGGGAACATTCGAAGACAGCTTCTGACCCACAGCGTGTCCAAGCATTTCTCAATAAAACATCAAGGAGACCCCTCCGGGCTCACCTATAGAGCCATAGAACAGATCCCACCCCTCTGGCGAGGAGGCGATAGACTAACCAAACTAGCCAAGAAGGAAATCCTATGGATCTACAAATTGAAAATGCTAGCACCCCTAGGACTCAACATCGATATAGATATTGGGGCATTCCTAGAGTAAAGATTGCGTTCCATTCATGATACACTATATTAATCATGTTTTCCCTTCCCTTTTCCCACCTTTTTCCCTTTCTTTCTCCCTTCCTATTTCCGCCTTCCCCTTCCCTTTTCCCCTCCCTTTTCCATATCTTATCTCTCTTCTTTCTATCTTCACCCTGCATCCCACCCCTTCCTCTACCTCCCTTTGCACTAGTACCGGCGCAACTATGAGGATTCACCTACACTTATGTCAACTTACCTCCAAATGTACCAGCAAACATGGTTTTGAATATCAGCATCTATGTAGCCTAACCCACTAAGCACACAAGACATAGAGTGACTATGACCCTGGAATCGAATCCCCGACAAATCACACACAAGAACACACAGGTATTTAAAGTCTGAATCATGATGACAGATGACTTAAATACCAATTCATACTATCCCCAATTAAAACACATAACTATGTTTGATTATTACTATTGTTTTAAACCCGTAACTCTTTAAATTTTTGATATATATTTATTTGATATATTATTTTTAAAGTATATATTTTATATCCTACTATCTCATTTTTAGAACGCTGTGAAGCATTTAAAGCTCCAGTGAAAATATGTTGAAGTGACTTAATTCTCAAAATTTTCTATGAGATTATATACTGCTTTTTAAATATGTATATATATATTTTTTCTATCCCCCTGACTACCAAACTATCTTCTACCAAAGTATAGAGCTATGTGAACCTACATGGGGATTCAAGTACAAGGTTTTAGTACAATACTATTCATTTACAGCACTCATTTTAAAGGAACCTGTATAAAGAAGTATGCATTTTTTCTTATATCTATATTTTTTCTTTTAAGTTCTCTCATGTTTTTTTAGAATTTCACTCATGTATTTCTATGTATTCCTTATGCATTTTGTATTATCTACTAATTGGCACACTCATATATGAGACAATCAAGCTCCATACGAAGGAGTGATATCACATGTGCACAATTAAATGCTTGACCCAATTTTATGACTGTATAAATTTTATATCCACAATGCATTTACCTTGTCTCTCCTCCATTCGCCCATTACAGTCAATGTACATAATAAATAAGACCACCATTGGATGTATAAGCTGTTTTAATAATGTAATTGCATAGATCATATACTGATTGTAATCAATCAATCAAGCAGCTTCTTTAAACCTATAAAAAGGGAAGATCCAGGGCATCCGGCAGGAACCTGACGAAGCATCATTGCGAAACGCGTAGTTCCCTGCCGGAGCCCATTACCTGAAGGACCCAGCCAGCCTGTTGACATCCGGTAAGCCCTCCCCTTCCGGTTCCCGCCATCGGACGCGATCACGGGGGATACACCGGTCGGAGGAGCGCCATCGGACGATCGAGCTGAGGCTGGGCTGTTGCCTAAGCTGTATTGTAAGTGTTTTTCCCGTTTGCTGTTTATGCACTTAATAAACTTATTTTTCACCCACTCACCGGTTTTTGGCCCTTTCTTCCTTTGAATCGGGCACCCGGGAGAGAAGTCACTTGCATACCACCTCCATTAGGAGGAGTAGACAGTCACCCCTACACCAGAAACTCTATTTTTTTCTTGTTATAATATATTATCTTTTACTAAACTAGCACCACATACCACCCCAAATAGAAGGAGTAGGAAGCCACTGCTTCCGGCAACATTTTAAATACAACGAACACTGCCAAACCAGCATCACTATTTTTAACCAGACAGTAGACTGCATAGTACTGCACTAACAGCATCAACCGTCCCTGTTTGGCAGCAGGCTGCGCAAGAGCGCGCCAATCACCTGCCCCCACCGTTCTTACATCTTTTATTTCACATCCCCCATCCCACCATAACAACAGAATTCCATTTAAAAACTTTTTAATTTTATGAAGTGGTTTTTATTCAGATCTTTCCATCCAAGCCCGAATTCAGGCTTTTAACCAAGGTATATACATTTTCCCTTCTCCATTATATATATATATATATATATATATATATATATATTTTTTATTTTATTTATTTATTTATTTTTTTAATTTTTTATTTTATTTTATTTTAAACAAAGATCAATCTTAGACAACCACATTATATTATCGGTTAAATGTTTTGTCTATTTAAACACTAATCACGTGTCCCCCATTTTTCTCTTTTCATCCTGTGAGCAAAAAAACCCATGCGCTGACCGATCCATCGATTCTACTGCCATTTCAAGAAGATTCCGGGCTTTATCTTCTCTACAGGTCCAGCTGCAGAAAACAACAAGGGCAAGTATACACTACCCCTTATTTTGGTTATACATTAAAATAGGCCATACAACAAGCCTAATAAATAAGGGAGCGCCCCAGCCTCTATCCTTTTCTGATATCCACAAGCGGCTGGACTACACGACCAATGAGGGGGCCCGGCTACAGCTGGAGCTAGACAAGGTCCGGGAGGAGCACCAGCAACTGCAGGTCCAGAATAAAGAAAGAGAGACAGATTTAAGCCTTGCTCTGAGTCTGCTAGGAGACGTAGAATCGCGACTCAATTCTAACGAAGATGAACTAGCAGCCTCACTGAGTGAAAGAAGAAAGGCAGAAGGACTGCTTCAAGACCTGAGGAAGGTCCTGGAGTCTGAGCGGGCTGGCCGCAGGATGGCGGAGAAACAAAAGTGTGACCTAGGCAAGGAGCTCGAGTCTCTAAAGTCTGAGCGGGACGCTACGTTGGACTCTACTGCTGCCCAGCAGGAGGTTTCTCAGATGAAGCTGGAGGAAAAGCTTACAAGCCCAAGACAGACGTTTGGGTCACTGAAGCAGTCCAAGGAAAAGGTGGCGGTAGAGATAAAGTCAAAGGATGATGAAGGGGAGGCTGCACTGGAACATGTTTTACCAGAGCCCGCTGTCTATGCAGACTATCTCTTAAGTTATCTTCAAAACCCTGCTGTTCTCACAGAAGAACAAAAAGTGGAATTATTGCTCCGTATTGTTAAAGATGATGACCGGAGAATTCAGATTGTGGCAGAAATAGTCTCTGAGCTGCGAGAGCCAATTGTTAGCGTTGATATACCAGCGGATGCCGCGAAATCAAGGAAATTACAGTTAAAGATTGCAGATTTAAGAGTGCAGCTTAACGAAGCCAAACAAGCCGTGGAGGACTCCATAGTTTTACAAGATTTCAGTCTTGCATCTGAATTAAAGGAGATAGTGAGGCACAAGTCCTCAGGCCCAGATGGCCTGGTAATTACCCCAAAAAGAAAATGCCTAAATTGGAAGGCAAGAAAAAAAAAAGGGGGGAGGGAAGGGCCGACGTCAGACATTGGCGACGAAGATACTGGTGCACGGGAATGGTGCACGGGCCGCTTCACAGGACAATGTTTCGCTGGGGAGAGGGATATGTGACAGAGTCACTGACTCAGTAGGCTGTGACAGTGAATGGAGAGATGCTGCAGCCAGTTCACCGAGTGTTAATCTCCTCAGACAGAGAAAGCACAGCTGAGGACTGATTAAACAGGGGCTGAACTATCAGTGAAACAAGTGCTTTAAAAAGCAGGAAGTTGCTCACACAAGGTGAGCTTGTTTTTCCACAGGAAGGTGGAGAGAACTCTCCCGGCTGGGAAACCGTTGCTGTTGATCTGGTCCCCCAGTCCTGCGAGGAGCTAGGCTGCTGGGACCAGCTGGGACCCCAACCCAGGATAAAGATACAGATTGCTGCAAAGAGCTTGTTTTTCCACAGGAAGGTGGAGAGAACTCTCCCGGCTGGGAAGCCGTTGCTGTTGATCTGGTCCCCCAGTCCTGCGAGGAGCTAGGCTGCTGGGACCAGCTGGGACCCAAACCCAGGATAAAGATACAGATACAGATTGCTGCGAAGAGCTTGTTTTTCCACAGGAAGGTGGAGAGAACTCTCCCGGCTTGGAAGCCGTAGCAGCTGCTGCTGCTCTGGTCCCCAGTCCTGCGAGGAGCTTTGCTGCTGGGACCAGCTGGGACCCCAACCCAGGATAAAGATAAATATTGCTGCGAGGCTGGACACAGCCTGCTCCCCGGAACCGTGTTCCTGTTTGCTGTTTGGAGCTGCAACAGATAAGACTTTATTATTACACTTATTGGTTATACTTTGGGCTGCATATGTTTTGGGCATGACCAGATTAGCTTGCTGTCTTGTTAGTAAGGGCTCAAGAAGTGAGTTAGTTTCCCTAAAAGGAACAGGCTTTAATTTTCAAGAAAGTAGTTTCTTAAAGGGACAGTGCACCCGAACTTTATTTTGGTTGTGGCTAATAAACCACTATGGTTGAACGTTTCCCACCGTGTCTAGCGTCTTACTGACCCCACCGCGAGGCCATCTTGCCACAATACATACATACATACATACATACATACATACATACATACATACATACATACATACATACATACATTGACAATATATGGTTGTTATGTATTTTTATTTTTCATGTCATTTAATTGTTTTTTCTGCCCATTTATTGCCCCTGTATTTATGTATCTCCATATGGATATATACTGTATACATACAGGGACAATAGATGCTTGTATTGCAAATGCTTGTTTTGATTTTTTTTATATGTAGTTTACTGATTTGCTTAGAACTGTTTCGGCAATGTCATTTGTATTTTTTAGTTAGATGTAATTTTGTGTGGTGTTTTAAATAGTTTATTTTTAAAAGTGGCTTCTTTTTGGTTGTTAGATTTTGGTTGATGGTGTTAATTTGAACTTGCATTTATTTCACAATTGTTTTGTTTTGGATATTTAATAGTGAATTGTGTAATTGATTATAGATTGGATTAATTGATGGAAATGTATTTCGGTTTACTTGTTGCTTTGTTTTTATTTTATTATTGTTTGGATGGCATTGTATATTGTTTGTATTTGTTTATTTTAGTTTGAACATTGATTGGCATAGTGTTACATGATGCACAGATTATTTGCATCATGTACACACTGTACAATTAATTTGTTTGATTGGCATTTGTTACATATTTATTTGGCAATGTGATGTTTTGATTTAGAGATGTGCTGTTTTGATTTAGCAATGTGATGTTTTTTATTTTGATTTGCTATGTGCTGTGTTGATTTTGAAATGTGATGTTTTGATTTAGCAATGTGAATTTTTTATTTTGATTTGCTATGTTGTGTTTTGATTTAACAATGTGATGTTTTTATTTTGGCATGTTTTGTTAATCCTTAAGCATTTCCTTGTAGATTGGTTAATCAGGCCCATATATATATATATATATATATTATATGGGCATGATAAAGCCACTGTATAAATGAATGGGTGAAGGTTGGGGGTAGTTGCCTGGGGAGGGTGGTTAGGCTCGTGGGTGGGTATCGGGGCATGGTGGGTTAACCCCTAAGTACTTTTGAGGTTATTAACCAATAAGGTAATTAAGGGTTAGGGGACATTACAATGTATTTGCAATGTTTTTTTTGTGGCAACGGAGGACACCTGCTGTATCATGACATATATCATATTGCTGTGGTAAGTAGAACTGTATTTATTTCCTTTATTTATGCTAGTTAATGTGTTTAATAATGGGCAGATAATCTATTATCCATATCTGGATAATAGTTATTTTGCACATTACTGTACTGTATGTGTTGGGGGGGGGGGTATTGATTTATTTAAATGTAGGACATGTTTTATTTTTTTTACATATAGGGTTGGTACCTTAGGTCTGTGGGGACCTATGGAGACCACCTGAGGACCTCCGAATGCTCACGGGTACCCCCTGCGGACCCATGGGGGACACTTGCAGGGAAGAAAAAGGGGCCCCACAGCTGTGGGGGCCCTGCGGACCCTCAAGGACCCCCCAAGGGCACTAGACCCTTGTGGGAACCACCCGAGAGCCCCCAGACACCTGTGGGGTTGACCCGGGGACCCCCAGACACTCGCAGGCCCACCCGTGGACCCCATTATGGCCCACGGTGACCTGCAGTGACCACCTGGAGGCCCATGGTGCCTAGTGGGGATCACCTGGGGACCCCCAGACCCTATTGGCACCCCCCTTCCATAGGCCTGGGGTATTAAGCCTGTATGTAAAATAATAAATCATGTTTTTATGGGGGGACTCAGGGATGGGAGGGTTATATATTGTTTATTAAATAGGGTAATGATTTTTGTGGGGCCTAGGAGTTGGTTAGTGGGGGTTCTCTGTAGTGTTTTTATTGTGGGTAGTGCAGGTGGGTGAAGGGGGTATTGTCCCCAAGGGTGGGTGGGTAGACCTCCCTGGTGGGTAGTGGGGGAGGGTGGTTAGTCCTCCCGGATGGGAAGTGGGTGACGTTGGGTTAACCTCTTAATTACCCTAGAGGTTACTAACTGCTATGGTGATTAAGGGGTTAGGGGACATTAGATTGGCTCTTTTTATTCTTGTGTATTTTTTTCAGCACCGGAGAGCAGGGACGGGGTGAGGATGAGGACGGCCTTCATCGTGGGTGCCTTGCAGGGGTGAGTGCAAGATGTATTTATTTTATTTATTCTGCTTCTTGTATTTTAAATGGGCAAATTAATTATTATACATATGTCGATAATAGTAATTTTGCCCATTACTGTACTGTATGTGTTAGGGGGCAGGAGGGCGGGGTGTATTTGATATACAGCTGGGCCCCGCTTCTCGGCGCTCCGCTTTTCGGCGATCCGCTGATACGGCGGCACCAAGAAGGGGGCCGCTATATTGAATTTAAAATCGCACATGCGCAGAACGGGCGGTTGCGCCCGGCGTGCATGCGCAGACCGCCAGTTACGCATGCGCAGACCGCCGGTTGCGCGCGCAGACCACAGGTTGCACATGCGCAGAACGGCGAAAATTCCGGTTTGCGCATGCGCAGCACTGAAAATCGCCGGATCCACTTTCTGGCGATTTTCACTACACGGCAGGCCTCTGGAACTGAACCCGCCGTATACCCGGGGCCCTGCTGTAGTAATGTTTATTGAGGGCCTAGGAAGTGAGTAGTTTGTCTGTTGTGTGTAGTGTTTTTATTGTGGGTAGTTTGGTTGGGTGAAGGGGGTATTAGCCCCAAGGATGTGTGTTTAAACCTTGCGGTTGGGTAGCGGGAGGGGTTAACCCCTTCATTACCTTAGCGGTATTAACCGCTAAGGTAATGAAGGGGTTATGTCCACCCGCAGTCCCCTCGCAAGGCCTAAACCCCCACCAGGGGCCAAATACCCCCTTCACCCAGACCCGCTACCCACAATAAGCATGTCACAGGTCGTTAACCCCTTCATTGCCTTAGCATTTAGCCGCTAAGGAAATGAAGTGGCTGTAAATGCATTTTTCCTGCATCAGATGCATGCCGGGGGCTCCTCTGCTGATTTTAATGGGTATCAGCTCCGGAGACCCCCGGCATCAATCTGAGGCAGGAAATGGGCTTGATTTTTTCTATGTCCCGTCTCGCCGATCCTCTCCGCTCATCCCCAGCATCTTGACAACTTTTTGTGCCTAGGCGATTTGACGTTAAATTTGGTATTCTAGAGCGGCGATCAGCTGCAAGATGCTGATCACGGCAAATAGAATACAGCGAGTTTGTGAAGCTGGCGATGAGCAGCGAGATAGGGCTTCTCGCCAAGCCGTCAGGAGATTTTTTTTCCGCCAAAAAAAAGGTGACTTTTCCTATTCTCGCCAACTTCTCAGGGCTTACTGAATAACAGTAGGTTTTTTTGAAGAGATACTGTAGTGCCCACTGTTATTCTAAAACAAACCAGTGGCAATCGCCAAAAGACCCAGGTACACCCAGGTACATGCCTTAAACTTGCCTTAAACTAGACCCAGCATTTCTGCATTGATTAATGGCCCATCAGATTAACAGCGGGGGTCCCTGGCAGTCCCATCCAAACTGAATGGGACTTCCAGGGACCCCTGCTGTGTTAATCCTATGGGTCATTAGTCAATGCAGAAATGCCTTAAACTTGCCTTAAACTAGCCAGGTTACATCCATCACATACCCAGAATGTAACCGGTCTAGTTTAAGGCAAGCTTTAGAATACTCGTGGTCTTGTCTGTAGGGCTTATCGCCGCGTACAGCATAGGCTCCTAAGTCGGTCTTCAGAGTCATATTGAAATCGCCCCCATCTGATGAGGATCTCCCAATTTCTTCTCAAATTGATTTCAGGAAATCAATTTGTTGATCGTTCGGAGCATATATATTAACTAAGGTTAATCTAACCCCCGATAGAAGACCTCTCAATAAATAATAATAATAATAATAATAATAATAGCATGTTCTTGTATAGCACTGCTAGTTGTTTGTAGCGCTTTACAGAGACATTTTGCAGGCACAGGTCCCTACCCCATGAAGCTTACAATTTATGGTTTTGGTGCCTGAGGCACAGGGACATAAAGTGACTTGCCCAAAGTCACAAGGAGCCAACACTGGGAATTGAATCAGGTTCCCCTGCTTCAAACTCAGTGTCAGTCAGTGTCTTTACTCACTGAGCCACTCCTTCTCCGAAAATAAATCTACCTTCCTTATCCTTTTTAATTCCTTCCGTTTGGAATGGGTTATCATGTTTTAACAAAATAGTTACTCTTCTTTTCTTTTTTGAAAACGAAGAATAGTAAGCCAATGGGTAAGTACCCTGACAAGTGTTAGGAGGGTTCTGGGTGTTAAAATGGGCTTTCAGGAGAAATAGAACATCTGCCTGCATTTTCTAAAATTCTCTCGTAGATTGTCTCCTCTTTCTATTTGAGTTTAGTACCTTTACATTTAAAGAGACTACATTAATGGGGAGTTGGGCAGTCATGGTTTACCAATTAAGACACTCTGCAGATATCATGGGATATAAAATAGAGAGTACAGTAGGTGCTTAGACGTCATTACCTGGACTTGAAAACTAGGGAGAGAACACCTTGGGGAGGGGAAAAAGATTAGGGGAACAGACAGAAAATATGGGGGGGATGGATCTAACATCCATCTTAAAACCTTTAACTGATTATCCTTGTGTGGACCAAAATAAAGGAATAAAAATGCCTAAATGGGGACCAGCCTCGAGGATTCCGGAACACTCTGAACTCCACTGAAAAACTCCTGCTTACCATAACCTCCAATCATCTGTTTCTCACATTTCTTAGTCTCCCGCTATGTATAACGTGGCCCAGCGGGCTCCTTGAGAATGTCAAACCTCGCCAAGGAAAAAAGTTTGCCGTGGATCATATATTCTGAGCTGCCAACCTCCTCCTCCGGTCGTACCAGGGCAGCCAAATGTCACGGGAGCTTGTGCAGGGTTATAATATAACACCAAAAATCCCTGGGTTGAATCGAATGCGACCATGATATGATAAATAAAGTTTATTCCTTAGAGATAAGGTGAAAACACACGATTGTACAAATAACACAAAGAATATGGACACTTACGTGCGAAGGGGTCAATGAAGTAATCAGGACAGGATTAGCAATTCATCAGGTATCAGGTATCATTCAGATGTACATAAACACATAAGGAGACAAAGAGTTCTCCTAAAAGATCCCCATTCACTGCACAGCATAGCTGAAAATAATATTCAGGGTTCAAATACCCACTAAGGGGCCTATGCAGAGAGCAGCGAATTTTAAAATTGGCGAATTTATTAAAAAGTAGCTTTTATGGAGAGTTTTATTCTCCATATGCAGAAAAGTGCGAATTCTGCTATGTTTAACATGGATGCGTGTGGCGAGTTTAAATTGGCGAGATGCGCGCTTCAGAAACGTGTAAAAACAAATTCGCGCCTTTTTTTTCTCTTTGCAATGGCCGCGAGCGGCAGCTTCTTGCCAGTTTTTTTTGGCGAGGCAAAAAGGAGACAATCGCGCCATTTTATTGGCGCGAACAGCCGCTAGATGCCGTTCGCGCCTCTCTGCATACGGATATTTTTAAAACTGGCGAGATTGAGGTTCTCGCCAGCCGCGAGGCGAGTTTTACAAATAGAAAAGAAAAATTGGCGCGTTTTTCGGAACTCGCCATTTTCTGCTGCTTTCTGCGCGATTTTCTCCAAAAAATGGCGAATTTCGAAATAGCGCTGCTCTCTGCATACACTGGCGACACACTTTATTCGAGCTCGGCTAGTCCCACGAATTCGGGTATACCCGGGTGTATTGAGGTTTGTGACTGTTTTCTGCCCGAGTGCATTGAGGTATTTTTCAGGCAGGGATTGAAGCATTTTATTCCCGCTGGCTGCAATACTGCACAGTATATATATATATACTGCATTACAATTCATGAATTTATGCCATCTGGTAGACACGCGAAGCATTGCAGCCTATTAAATCCTAATCATTATCATTTAACAGATCAGCCACCCATCAGCCAGGCATGAACCCAGGCTGGGAAGGCAAATGCAACGGGGCTTGTCAGAGGTGAGGAGCGGCGCATTCCAGGTATCTGCCAGGTACATACTGGGTATTTGCTCGAATAAAGTGTGTCGGTGCAGTAGGCCCCTAAGTGTGTTACAGAATTAGCTGTAAGGGGTACAATTAAGTAACCGCACCCAGCACTGTGGGAGGACAGTTACCACTAAAAGCCAATAGGCAAAAATAATAAATACTTTAATGATCAATAAAATCGACGCAATGACGCATACTCAAAACTACCATAAAAACAATTAAAACACATATAAGGGGTGACTTAGGTTCAGGGATATCTAAGGAAAAATCCAAAATAACTCAATATAAATCCCCTAAACAAATATTCCGATCGTGGTTGATGAGACAAAGTAGGTGAATAGAGGTAAATGTACAGATAATAATTATCCCTCTTGTCTCAGGGTGGGGTGCGGGCACAAATAGGAACCGATAAATGAATGCTGTGATTCAGGGAACTAAGTCCAAATTCTATTCACCTCATTGTTGATGACAATCATAGTATAAACAGCATTAGGTGCAGGGCACCAAGTATAAACATATAGTTAGTATAATATGCAAATCGGTATCCTATATCCTATACAGTGTATCCCATAATAGGTACTTGCGTTATATATAACCAACATACGGTGCAATGCGCTCAATACAAGCAAATATCCTGCAAAGTTTGACAATCATAGTATAAACCGCATTAGGTGCAATGCACCAAGTATAGACATATAGTTAGTGTGATATGCAAATCGGTATCCTATATCTTATGTAGTATATCCCATAATAGGTACTTGCGTTATATAACCAACATAGGGTGCAATGCGCTCAATACAAGCAAATAAACTGCACAGTTTGAACCCAAATGCTCCCACCACATCAGGAACGATCTCACCCGTTACTCCTCCTACACGACGTCAACGCGATGACGTCATGCCAACGTACGTTTCGCACATAAGGGGCTGGTGCTTTCTCAAGGTGGGAGGTGATAGAAAGAGCAGCGCTGCCCTCTTATATACCCGCATGCTGTGCAATTCTTAAAGGTACCTCTACCACACATTGATGTAGTGGAAGACAGCTCAGATAAACATATGAAGAAAATAAATAAATAAAGAAAACGGGGGATAGTGAAACTGTGTCTTGAATCACTGGTTTGTCCTAGGCTCATAGTAAATTCGTTTAACTCTTCACCTTCTGTAGTATAGCTGTCTGGTTAATTGAAATAAGGCACATAATTAGCATTAAGATACTGACAAGTAGGGAAACTGGAACAATGATCACCATAAAATGGCATTCAATGGGGGCCAACATATATACACATATATACATTAGTAAATGTATAGATTTCAATCACGAACCACATCATGGCATATGTATAGATATTGATATGTATAGTACATCAGTGTGTATTGGTGTAGGAATGATCTAACCTGAGCTGTCTGCCCATTAGGTCAAAATGAACATCTAGTTTTAAACTATATACCGGGAACCCCTTAAGATGAAAGTTAGAAATAACATATGCCCAAGAAGTGTGGTATTGAATACATGTTATATAAATGAAGTATATATGTAGCCCTCATTTAGACCCATAGGACTTAATGTTTGCAATGTGTAAATCCATTTACACTCGGTCTGTAATAGGATCTTGTTCCAGTCTCCCTTACGTTGACCCCAGGGAATATGTTCAATGCCAATAAAGACCAATAGATCACTATTCCCCTGATGTTCATTAATCATGTGACGTGCCAATGGTGTATCTTTAGAATTTCTTATGGATCCAAGATGTTCAAGGATTCTCGTTTTAAAATGTCTAAAGGTCTTACCCACATATAATTTACCACAGGAACAGATAATTAAATAGATAACTCCCTCGGTGGTACAGTTTATGTAGTCTTTAATTTTAAAAATGAGTGTTTTGGTGGAATCCATAAACTTAGTTGTTTTAGGCACATACCTACAGGCCTTGCATCGTCCACAAGCATACGAACCTTTGGGTTTCTGATCTAACCAAGTACCGCGTGATTTGACCTGAAAGTGACTTCTTACTAGAATATCCTTCAAATTACGACTTCTCCTACTAGTAAGCTTAGGTGTAATTGACAATGCCTCTTTCAGGTCGGCATCCTCTAGGAGGATGTGCCAGTGCTTATTGAAAATATGGGTAAATCGAACCCCATTGGTCGCTAAATGTGCCGATAAATCGTATAGGTTTATAATTGCTGTTTGAGTCTCCTGGGACTGTATTTGCTAAAAGTTGGGTTCTTGCTGTACCTAGTGCCCTGTTATAGGCTCGGTTTAGATTTCCTTTGGAATGGCCTCGTTCTAGGAATCTGTCTGTCAAAATATTAGCTTGTTCTTTAAACTCTGATATGTTTGAACAGTTACGCCGCAGGCATAGATATTGGCCTATTGGAATCGCCTTTATCACATGTTTGGGATGCTGGCTCTCTGCTCTGAGTAAACTGTTTGTTGCAGTACTTTTTCTGAAGATGGTAGTTTCCAGTTTCCCCAAAGTGTCTTTAAAAACAGTTATATCCAGAAAGTCTATACTTGATAGGCTAGAGACAGTGGTAAGTTTCAAATTGTGTTGGTTCGTGTTTAATATGTCAACAAATTCATTCAGGAGATCCAGGGTACCCATCCATAACATTAAAATATCATCAATGAACCTTACCCATAGGTCAATAAACACAGTGTATGATTCCAGGGCATCACTGAAGACCACCGTTTCCTCCCACCAGCCTAGATATAAATTGGCATAGGTGAGGGCACAAGTGGTCCCCATCGCAGTGCCCTGGATCTGATGGTAATATCTGTTATTGAACACAAAATAGTTCTTGGTCAGGGTAAGGTCCAGTAACTGGAGAATAAACTCGTTATGTGCCAATAGATCCTGCCCTCTGGATCTCAAAAAATGGGCAATGGCTCTCATACCAACCGAATGTGGGATGCTCGTATATAACCCCTCAACATCGAGACCAACCAAGAATGTGTTTGGACTGGTAGTAACATCCTCAAGTTTTAACAGCACATCCTTGGTGTCTCGGAGATAGGACGGTAAGGAGCTCACAAACGGGCGCAATAACTTGTCAACATAGACATCATGTGATATAAAATAGAGAGTACAGTAGGTGCTCAGACATCATTACCTGGACTTTAAAACTAGGGAGAGAACACCTTGGGGAGGGGAAAAAGATTAGGGGAACAGACAGAAAAAACATTCATTCAGAGAATATGGGGGGGATGGATCTAATATCCATCTTAAAACCTTTAACTGATGGTCCTTGTGTGGACCAAAATAAAGGAATGAAAATGCCTAAATGGGGACAGGCCTAGAGGATTCCGGAACACTCTGAACTCCACTGAAAAACTCCTGCTTACCATAACCTCCAATCATCTGTTTCTCACATTTCTTAGTCTCCCCCTATGTCTAACATGGCCAAGGGGGCTCTTTGAGAATGTCAAACCTCGCCAAGGAAAAAAGTTTGCCGTGGATCATATATTCTGAGCTGCCAACCTCCTCCTCCGGTCGTACCAGGGCAGCCAAATGTCACGGGAGCTTGTGCAGGGTTATAATATAACACCAAAAATCACTGGGTTGAATCGAATGCGACCATGATATGATAAATAAAGTTTATTCCTTAGAGATAAGGTGAACACGCACGATTGTACAAATAACACACAAAATATTGACACTTACGTGGGAAGGGGTCAATGAAGTAATCAGGACAGGATTAGCAATTCATCAGGTATCAGGTATCATTCAGATGTAGTAACGAAGACACGAACAACACTGGGCATAGAGCTGACAATCCGGCCCGGACACGGAAAGGATTGACAGATTGATAGCTCTTTCTCGTTTCGTATAGGATTTTGGCTCTATCCCTAACATTGGGTCTCAGACATTGCTTCACAATTATCTGCACCCAATTACCTTGTGCCAGCTAACGTGGAAGCCCTTTGGTACCTGCCCCCAGGTAACTAACACATGGGCACAATTCTCTGGTCAGAGTCCAATTTCCTGCACCCCACACTGAAAAATTGGCGTCTCCTAGTCTGCCATTTGGGATTCTAGCCCGGGAAACTCTGACCAGAGGTGTGAAGCACAACACTTTACACAAGTACCCATGTCCTGCTCTCCCCCACCCTTGCATACTTAATCAAGGGCGGTGAGCCTTTCATTCATGGGTTTCCCTCAGACATCCTGACGCCTGGTGGCCATTAACATACCTTTTGGGCCAGTAGATTTCGCGGGTTTTGAAATATATGGGATGCAGAGTAACATTTTAATATTATACATATATTAAAATAATCTGTTCTGTGGATCTGAGCGGGCTGAAATTTGCTAGGTCCTCATGCCGCAGGACACTCGCCATAGTGGCCAAATTTCAGCCTTCCACGATCCCCAGAACTGGAGATAACAAAACCAAGTTAAATTCACCTATTAACTTTAATGCAGGATTCTCCACTACAGGCTAAGAGAAATCACTGAATTCTCAATGTGGAACCAGCGCTACAATGCCGAGTCCGTTAGGTATGACCTTATATTGATCTAGAATAAATCTACAACACCATAGGGGGTAATAAGTATATGATGACACTGATCCTGTGATATGGTTTCCTTAATGGTGACCTATATTCCCTGAAGGGACTGGGCAAAGGAAATAATCCCTGCACAGAACCTCATTGGGATGGGCCCTGGAACACTCATATGTCACAAGTATATATCAGATTGAATCAAGTCTGTTAATCACAGTATTGGAGTCTCCCCATCCAGCTGGTGTGTGAAGCGTGCTGCTGCTTGTAGAAGATCCAAGTAAATATCCATATAGAGAAAGGCGCAAAGCAAAAGGAGAGAGTGGGTCAAAGCTACTAAAAAATAACCTTTATTGGTCCATAAAAGAGAGAGGGAGGTACAAAAACCCTCCTATATATTTCGTGCACGAAGCACTTTATCAAGAAGTATTGGATACTCCTTGATAAAGTGCTTGGTGCACAAAACATATAGGAGGGTTTTTGTACCTCTCTCTCTCTTTTATGGACCAATAAAGGTTATTTTTTAGTAGCTTTGACCCACTCTCTCCTTTTGCTGTGCGCCTTTCTCTATATGGATATTTAAGAGAAATCACTGCCTTTCACTCTTACCATTGCCATAGGCTTTTAATGGAGCAACTCCGCCGCTAAAGGCTATGAGAAATCTCAGCGGTTCACTCCTCCATTGGAATCAATAGGGCCGGCGCCGCCATAGGAAATGCATTGGCCGGTGCTGCCATAGGATTCAATGGAACCTCCGCTACTATTGGAGTCAATGGGCAAACCACATATTTCACAGTTACACATACTCCGTTCTTTTTATCAGAGAGGGCTGGAAATTGCCATGCAATCATGCTGGAATACTGACTACGTGATGGCCAAATTCCAGCTTTCTAGTCCTTACAGAACCGGAGTTATGGGTTTTCACTTTGTACACTTGTTTACTTAGTGTTTTAAAGCCACGCGGCTTTTATCCTCCATTGCGGTCAATGGTGGGACCCTCATGGCCGGCGCGACCCTTTCTCGCCGCCATTGACTGTCGGACCCGGTTGGGGTCCAGTGAGGGGGTTCCTATGGGCTAGGGGCAAAAATAATTTTTTTGCTGGTCGCCCTAGAACAAAAGTTTCACACGTTAATTGGTGGTGAACTTGACCGCAGCCTAGTTCCCATGCCAATTGAGAGATCAAGCTCTTTCAAAGACATTGTATCCATTTTTGTGGTTTTGCGGTCTGGCTGGCTGGCTGCCAACTCGTTCCTGGAGGTCGGACTTGGGAATCCCCATTGAAACACATTACTCCATTCACTTTCAATGGGGAAGCTCCGCTCCTCCTCTCGGGCGCCACCTGCAGGTCTTCTCAGGTATCGGGCCCAAATCTGTGAAATCTCCATAGGGTTGTATGGAGCTCCAATGGCGGCCTATGGAACAGGCTGCAAAGGGAGACTGAAAAGGCGTGTGTCAGGAATCGGCGTTCTCCTCGCTCCCCACACAGAGCACTCCATCCCTGCAAGGAGCCCCTGGACACACAAAACAATCCTGCCTTACTGGCCTCCACGGCTCCTCGCCCCTGCCGCCGTCACGGGATCACTCCCCTCGGCGATTCCTCTGCTTAGCGCCGGGCGCACCCATGTCCTCTTGCACGCACACCTGCACCATCCACTGGCTCGGTTCACATGCGTACACGAGTTACGGAGCACGTTCAGTCTGCACACTCTTATTCCCGTCCCCCGGACCTCAGGCTCCGCCCCCGCACACCGCACTGGCATACTGAGGTTACTAACAAGACTCACCTGGCCTGTTATGCCTGCACCAATCTGCAGTGTCTCCCTGTAGCTTTTCATGTCCCGCCTCCATTCCTAATTGGACCTTCCTGCTTTATCTAGCTCCTCTCTGCTCTCAGTCTTTGCTCGACATAGTCTCTGTATGGAAGTACTTCTGGATTCTCTCAGGGTTTTCACAGGTTCTGACGCAGCTCATACGACTACCCCCTCGGGCTCTCGATCTCAGCACTTCTTGGACAACGCTCACTCTGGTAACACCTTGAACATGACTTGGACTACGACCTATCTCCACTCTCCACTCCCTGACTTCGGCAAGGCATAATTCACTCTATCTCTACAACCGGTACTGGCAAGTATTGTCTACCTTACTACACCTGGCCTGGAAACGCTTCACACCACACTCCGGACACGCTCCCTTTGCTGCGGGTGCGTGTATTACCACTTCCCCCTTCAGCTCAGGGGACGGGTCTGGTCTGTGGGCAGCACCGGCGTAACATTATGTCGAGCCCACAAGACGCAGACCAGACCGAACTTCAACAGTTTCTCTCCAATCTGCTTCAGCAAAACCAGGCCATGGTGGATCAAATTGTGGCACTTACACGCCAGGTCGCAGTACTCTCAGACAGGGTACCGACCGCGACCCCGCCAGATGTAAGCCCCCACTCCGCAAGCGCAGTTAGCAGCTCAGATGTAAGGATTCCTCCCCCCAAGCCTTATGCAGGTGAACCGCAAGATTGTAGGGGTTTCCTAAACCAGTGTGAGGTGCAGTTTGAAATGGCCCCCCATCTCTACAATACTGATCGCAAGAAGGTAGCCTACATTTATAACCTCCTCACTGGCAGCGCCCTGGCTTGGGCTTCCCTGGTTTGGGAGCGACGTTCTGACCTTACCCAAGATTACCCGGCATTTAAAGCCGAGTTTCAACAAGTATTCGATTCTCCCGCTCGTCGGGAGATGGCATCTGTTTCTCTCCTCCAGATCACTCAGGGACGGCGAATGGTGACGCAGTATGCTGTGGAATTCCGGACTCTAGCAGCCGGGACTAACTGGGGACAAGAGGCTCTCGATTCCGTGTTCTGGCAAGGCCTGGCAGATCCCATCAAGGATGAACTCTCTCGCCAATCCAGGCCGGATCAATTGGAGGTCCTCATTGATTTGGCTGTCCGAGTGGATCAACGTATCCAGGTACGCGGCTCAGAGCGTCAGCGCACTCGCGTCCATAACTTTCAAGTTCCGTTCTCCAGTACTCCCAGCAACACTCCTGCTCCCCCAAGTGCTACCATACCTCTTCGTCCTGCACTGGAATTGCCAGAGCCAATGCAATTGGGGGTACAACGCATCCGCACACCGATACGGCAGTTCCGCCACGCCGGGGGATTGTCTTTCTACTGCGGATCCATGGAACATCTGGTTTGGGAGTGTCCACTGCGTCTGGGAAACGGGAACACCCAGTGAGTACAGAGGGGCTCTCTCTGGGTGTAATATCTCCACGTCCCCTTTCTAAAAATGAACTCCCTAAGAAACTTACATTTCCAGTCTCCCTTTCAGGCGATAAGTTCAAGACTTCTACCGCCGCTTTCATTGACTCAGGAGCTGGAGGAAACTTCGTGGATCTTGAATTCGCCAGGTTAAACCGCATACCACTCGTGAGAAAGAAGGTTCCCATCGCACTCGTCGGTATCGATGGACGTCCTCTTACCCCGGCCCACATCTCCTTAGAGATGGCTCCCTTGCTTCTGTCCTCACATCTGCACAACGAGATCTTAGTTCTCGATGCCATTCACGCTCCTGGGATATCCATCACCCTTGGTCTTCCTTGGCTACAGCTTAACAATCCTCTCATTGACTGGACTTCCTCTGCTCCCATTTCCTGGAGGCCGAGGTCAGGCGAGACTTATCAACTGCTGGCCAATACCTCTGTTCCCGAAGTTATTCTACCTTCCGTTTACCATCAATTCCGGGACATTTTCAATAAGGTACAGTCAGAACTCTTGCCGCCACACAGGACTTACGATTGTCCGATCGATCTAGTTCCAGGTTACTCCCTACCCAAGTCCAAGACCTACCCCTTGTCGTTACCAGAATCTCACGCTATGGATGAATATATCCAGGAGAATCTCAAGAAAGGCTTTATTCGTCACTCCAATTCCCCAGCAGGGGCTGGGTTTTTCTTCATCAAGAAAAAGGACGGGTCGTTGAGGCCTTGCATCAACTACAGTGGTTTAAACCACATCACTATTATGTATGTATGTATGTATGTCTTTATTTGTATAGCGCCGTAAAATGTACATAGCGCTTCACAGTAGTAATACATGTCATATAAATAACAAATATAAATAACAGATCATGGGAATAAGTGCTTCAGACATACTGTAAAAGTAACATTAAGGAAGGAGTCCCTGCTCCGAGGAGCTTACAATCTAATTGGTAGGTAGGGAGAACGTACAGAGACAGTAGGAGGGAATACTATTAAGTGCGTCTGCAGGGGGCCAAGCTTTGTGTCATGTGTCCATGATTATCCAGTGCTACTCATATGCTTCTTTAAGCAGATGTGTCTTAAGGTGGGTCTTAAAGGTGGATAGCGAGGGGGCTAGTCGGGTATTGAGGGGAAGGGCATTCCAGAGGTGTGGGGCAGAAAGTGAGAAAGGTTTAAGGCGGGAAATCATTACCCCCTTCCCCTTATTACCGAACTGTTTGATAAATTACAGGGGGCCAAGTTTTTTTCCATGTTGGATCTACGAGGTGCCTATAACCTGGTGCGCATCAGGAAGGGGGATGAATGGAACACCTTCAACACGCGTAGTGGACACTACGAATATCTGGTAATGCCTTTCGGCTTATGTAATGCTCCCGCTGTCTTCCAGGATTTCATCAACGACGTCTTTCGTAAGGTACTCAATATTTTTGTTATTGTATACTTGGATGATATCCTGATTTTTTCCAAAGATCTCCAGGACCATATACGCCACACCTCCTACATCCTTTCCCGTCTCCGTGAACACCATTTGTACGCCAAACTGGAGAAGTGCACCTTTCATCAGACCTCTACTCCGTTCCTGGGGTATATAATTTCCGATGAGGGGTTTATGATGGACTCCGGTAAACTTCAAGCAGTCACTGAATGGCCAAGATCCAACTCTCTCAAGGCCATACAACGTTTTTTAGGGTTCGCTAATTACTATCGTATGTTTATACGGAGTTTTTCCACCATTGTGGCACCCCTCACTGCGCTCACCAAAAAAGGAGCTGATCCTTCTGCTTGGTCATCCGAGGCCATCTCCGCCTTCGAGACACTCAAGGAAGCCTTTATATCCGCACCTATTCTCCGTCATCCCAACATCGAACTTCCCTTCGTCCTGGAGGTCGACGCTTCTGATTGCGGCGTTGGTGCCGTTCTTTCCCAGAGACCCACGCCCCAAGATAAGTTACATCCCTGTGCATATTTTTCCAAGAAATTCTCGTCTGCCGAGAGGAACTATGACGTGGGTAACAGGGAACTTCTTGCCTTGAAGATGGCTCTTCAAGAGTGGAGACACCTGCTGGAGGGGTCGAAAGAGCCATTTACTATTCTCACGGACCACAAGAACCTTCTTTACATAGAGAACGCTTGACACCTTGGTCCACGACAGGCTCGTTGGGCTCTTTTTTTTTCGAGATTCGATTTTCACCTTTCCTATATCCCCGGGACCAAGAACGTAAAGGCAGACGCACTCTCCCAATTAAATTCTTCTGAAGAGAGGCCAGAGGAATCTTTGGAGACTATCCTTCCACATGAGAGGATTCTCGCCACGTCTTCTTTCAAGAATCTTGACAAGATTTTGCACTCCCAGAGACGCATTCCCAAGGACTTGGTCGTTCCCGACAACAAACTCTTTGTACCATCCAAATTTGTTCCAGAGGTCCTGTCTTGGGGTCACTCCTCTAAATCTGCAGGTCATCCAGGTTTTAAGAAGACTACTGATCTCATTCATCAGAATTTCTGGTGGCCAAGGATGTCTCAAGATATTCTGGAGTTTACTCGCGCATGCCCCACGTTCGCTCAAAACAAGACTCTCCGTCAAAAGCCTCAGGGTTTTCTGTTACCCCTTCCAGTTCCCGACCGCCCCTGGTCCCACATTTCTATGGACTACATCGTGGAGTTGCCCAGGTCCAGAGGAATGAACACTATCTTGGTGGTCGTGGACAGGTTCTCGAAGATGCCCCTTTCATTCCACTTAAAGGATAACCCACCTCCCCCGCCCTTGCTGATATCTTTACGGAGCAGATTTTCCGGATTCATGGGATCCCTTCGTCCATTGTTTCTGACAGAGGTTCTCAGTTCGTTTCCAAATTTTGGAGAGCTTTCACAAAGAGATTGGTCATCTCTTCTTCTTTCTCTTCCGCCTATCATCCTCAGTCCAATGGACAAACGGAGAGAATCAATCAATCCCTGGAGAAGTACCTGAGATGTTTTATATCCGATTTCCAGGATGATTGGGCTCAACTCCTCTCTTGGGCAGAGTATGCCGTCAATTCTGCAAAAAACGAGTTCACCCGGGAGTCGCCCTTCTTTATAAATTATGGGTTCCACCCTCCCTGTCTTCCCATCCCCACCATTCCTTCTGGATTACCAGCCATAGATGAACGCATTTCTTCCCTCCAAACCGCATGGTCCAGGATTCAGTCTACCCTTCTCAACTCCTCCCACAGATCGAAACTACAGGCCGATCGTCGTCGTCGTTTAGCGCCCAGTTACAAACCAGGGTATTTGGTATGGCTATCCTCTAGCAATATCCACCTCAAGGTACCATCTCCTAAACTGGCACC
>WSYH01010222.1:0-23782 GCA_036426205.1 Ascaphus truei | reverse complement strand
TAGAGACAAGTGGCTTCCTAAGTCCTTCCGTGACTGCTGCAGCCGCCACTGAGTTCCCATGGACAAGTACTCGTAAGATCCATAGGCCAAGGAGAGGAGCTGCAGTAGCTGTGTTCGTGAGTCCCATAGAGGATTACATGCTTTGAAAAAACCTACCTGTGTAAGCGCATCTCTTACCATCCTATAGTCTGTTAATAACCAGATATACTGCCCTATGATTCTTTTTTGTGTTTCTTCTCTTCCCTGTCTTATTTGCGCCTAGGTCAATCTTCTGCAAATCTTCAAGGCGGCGATTGTGGAGCCGCAGACCTAATCTGGCTGCAGTTTGTAGGGATAGTTGTAACCCAGGGTATGTACCTCATTTAAGATTGTATTGGCTTAATAGGTGGTGTATATATTATCCTCCGCTTAAACATATTGTTAAGATCTGCGCTGTATGTTTCTTGTCTATATATATATATATATATATATATATATATATATATATATATACATACACACATATAACATATTTTTGCATATTTCTTGGGTGGTGGAAGTGGATAGATATGATTGCAATCATGTAAGGGGTTAATATTAACGAATTGAAAGTACCTTGTGGAGGAGAAAGGTGAGTTGGCTAGAGTAGTCATGTGTATTAAGTCTGGTTGCTTGCTCACAAGTGTGCTGTTCGTGACAGATGGTATATGGGGACGGTTTGAGGGGAGATGTTCATTTGAGGGACCTTTACGAAGTTGAAAAGTGAGCCAGCTAGAAAGCTGTGTATTAACCCTTGTCCTGTATGCAGGTCACATGCTCACAGGTATGCCATACGTGAAACATGCATTATTATTGTTTTCAATGGAGTCTCGTTATTTCTTATGTTAAATATTGAAGAAGCTTATAGTGGTGCTAAAAAAAAAACTGTATAGAGAGCAGAATAGAAAATTCTGAGATGGCTGGTTATTGTATTTCCTACAAGATGTGTCATTCAACAGCTGGAATGACATATTACATATTTATGAAAAAATTGCCAAAGAAAATGAAATTTTAAGATATTTATTTTCTTGGGGCAAAATGATCCTGCACTTTGCAATAAACCCAATTCACCATTCCAGTGTTTGGTGGGGTCTGCAATAGACTGTGCTGAACTCTCCGCCAGCAATATAAATATTATGGTTGGTTCCCCATATAGAGTATCTCATTAAAGTGAGTTTATTGCAGGCAGGGTTGAGGGGCATTATTGTAAGGTCAAAGTAGCAAAGAATATCTCCCAAATTAATCTCCAGCTAAGCATGGCAAATAAAAATGAATATTAAATATACTGTAATTTTTTATTTAATACACAAGCTTAGAGTTTGCCTCAGAGTTCCATCTGCTTAGTTTGCTGTCGGTTTTTTTATCTTCATTTGCTTGATTTTGTTACTGAATTTATTTTTATAGGCAAAAGCCAGTGAATATATAAAATGTCTTTCTTGTTTTACTTAAGGAAGACCTATTACAATAACTAAGCAGAGGCACAAAACATTGTGGGATTCCTTTATCAACTTGTTTGTAGCAAAACCAATACAATTGCAGGGAAAAGTCCAGCAACAATGTTAGCAATCATTTGACTAATTTTTGGGCTCCAGAAGTGCGTTACAGTTACTCCAAAAATATGTTAATACATGGCCCCCATGCTGTATAATTTAAATGGAAAATAGTGTAAGTGTTGACAAGTTGAGCCCTAGATGTCAGGCCGGGAGAATGCCACAGAGAATTTTACTGGTCGTAGAAAGACTATATAAGGCTATATAAGGCTCATAAAAAGTCAATACATTGTGTTACTTTGATTGCACTGTAAGTTAAACCACAACTTAATGAATCAGAAAAATGATATATGGTAATCTAAGGATCCATGTGTGTTTGTGTGTCAATGTATAAAACCATTTTGTTGTAATAGCAATGAATAATGACATACCTACATATGCTGCTAATGATTTTAAGCAAGAAACTTACTTTTTTATATACAAATAACTCTTCTAATTTGTAAAGAAACAAAAAACCTTATACATAACCCCCTCCCATGTTTTTGTCATATTTTCTGAAGAGAGAACAACTGTGTAGGAGAAGGAGTGGTTCAGTGAGTAAAGACACTGACTGGCACTGAGTTTGACGTAGGAACCTGGTTAAATTCCTGGTGTCGGCTCCTTGTGACCATGGGCAAGTTACTTTATCTCCCAGTGCCTCAGGCACCAAAAACGTAGATTGTAAGCTGCACAGGGCAGGGACCTGTGCCTGCAAAAATGTCTCTGTAAAGCGCTGCATAAAACTAGCAGCGCTATACAAGAACATGGTTAAAAAAAAAAAAAAACTTGTTCTAGAAGGTTTGTTCAGATGCAACTTTGCAAACCTAAGCCGTGCTGCCATGTTCTTTTTAGAGAAAAGAGGCTTTCTCCTGGCAACCCTTCTAAACAAACCATACTTGTTCACTCTTTTTCTATTTGTACTGTCATGAACTTTAACATTTAACATGCTAACTGAGGCCTGTAGAGTCTGAGATGTAACTCTTGGGTTTTTTGCAATTTCTCGGAGCATTGCACGGTCTGACCTTGTGGTGAATTTGCTGGGACGTCCACTCCTGGGAATATTGACAACTGTCTTGAATGTTTTCTACTTTTGAATAATATTTCTCACTGTAGAATGATGGACTTTACATTGTTTGGAAATGGCCTTATAGCCCTTCCCAGATTGATGGGCAGTAACAATTGCTTCTCTAAGATCATTGCTGATGACTTTCCTCCTTGGCATTGTGTTAACACACACCTGAATGCTCCAGACCAGCAAACTGCTAAAACTTCGGCTTTTATAGAGGTGGTCACACTTGCTGATGATCAATTAATCAAGGGCATTTGATTAGCAGCACCTGTCTGCTACTTAACATCTTAATTCCTATGGAAGCAGTAAGGGTGTACTTAGTTTTTGACACATAGCTTCTCCAATTTGGCTTTATTTTTGTTAAATAAATCATGACACGGTGTAATATGTCATGTGTTGTTGTTCATCTGAGGTTGTATTTACCTACTTTCAAGGCCTGCTAAGGAACAGATGATTGTTATTATGTCCTGATATGTAAAACATATATAACCCAAATTAATCTAGCTGTGTTGTAAGTGTCATTTAAATGGAACTGGTGGTACTGGAAACTGTAAAAAGAAACACTGGTAGAAAGACAGGTCAGATGCAGGTATATCTGCTTTCAAATATATCCCAAGGTAACTAAACAGTAGAGACAGGTCAGAAGGTGAAAAAAAAACCAAAGCTCTGTCCTAATAATAATAATAATATATTATTATTACAACTTTTTATTTATTAAATAGCCACTGTCTCCGCTATGTTACCTGTGTAATGTATCCTGTTAATCTATCTCCTTGATGTATATCTTTGCTTGCTCTGTCTGTCTGATTGTTGTCTGTCTTTCCTAGCTGACTCTCTCTTTTTTTGTTTGCTCTCTCTCTCTCTCTTTTCGTTTATGTTTTTGTCCCTCTCTCCATGGATGTGTACAAAATGGCTGCACATATTATAGGAGAGCGATGGCTAAAAGGAGATGAGAATGAACACAAAGCAAAACAACAAAGGCTCTCCCGAATGGGGGTTTGTCTATCCTACTTGACCTGCCTAGTTTTATATTGATAATGTAGAACAAGCACAGGGAGAAAAGAACCCCAATGGAGAGCACTCAATCATGTACACAAATCACAGTGTGCTAGAATGGAGGAAGTCGTGAGTGAGATGCGGAGTGATGAATTTAAAATAAATTTATTGGGTGTTATTAGGTGTAATAACTCAACTAAGATATATGGAACACTATGTTGCCAGAGTAAATAAGACTCAAAATTAATGAGCCAAAAAAGCGCAGCAAAGTAAAATATACCAATTCTCATGCGTGCGGTGTGGGCTATCACCCTTGATGATATATGCAGGGTTTAGCTAGGTGAACAATTAAACCAATGTGGCCTGTGTCTGCTGGATATGACACAGGTGCAGTCACTCACCAAAGATAGAATTGCTCTCCTTCTGGTTGGTGTAAATGAGTCAGCCTGCCCATCTGCTAGTGTAGTATATGAAAGCAGATACAAAACTGTAAATATAAGTATTAGTGAGTTGTCACAGAGACTGCAATAATCGCTATGTATAGCCAATAGTAAGGCAGTCCACATATACAGACCACTGCAAGTGTCAGTGGTAGATACTGTCATAGATTGACACAGTCTTATCAGTTTAGGCAATAAGCAGGTAACACACACTAGATATATTTCCAGTGTGGGAACACCCTAGGGAGGGGTGTCTATTCTGACCACAGAAGGGTGGCTGCTGCCACAATAGTTAAAAAGAGAACAGTAGTACACTAGTCATGTCTACTCACACCTCGGTAGGTAAAAACAACATGAGGATCCAGTATCATTAAAATTGCAGACCCCGTGGTAGCGCTAAGTCGCTTTACACCTACTTGTTAATGCTGGGTGTATCAAGGTTAGCCACGGGTGCTGCTCAAGTAGATAAGTATAGGCTCAATGCATGTGTCTAGCTCCGTGTGGAGGGGCTAGTATGGGACGGTCGCGCTCCGATCGCGAGCGTTGGACCCGCCCCCTTGACGTGATGACGTCACTGATTGATAATGCCAACATATTCCGTAGCACAGTACAACGGCATGAAAAGACTATAACAATATCATTTACAGCATTAACATAAACAAATACAACAGATAAAGAAGGCCCTGCTCCAGTGAGCCTCCACTATCTTAGGCACCCAGTTAACACAATCGAACAGAATCGTTTGACTTGATCTCCCTCCAGTAAATCCTGCTGCCCATGTTATTGCAATCTGTTGGATTTAAATATGCAACGATTCTTCCAGCAGCGCTTATGTTAATTTCCCCTGGTACTGATGGGTCAATTTTTGCCTTCCTCCAGTCATCTGGAACTACACATGCTCATAGTGACTGGTTTTATAGGATGGTTGCTGGTATTGCATGCACCTCCCTGAGCTCTCAATATTCTTGGATGTATCTTGTCTGATGCCATGAGGACACAATTCTCCACATTTCAATGTATAGCCTTATATCATTATATTTCACTACAGCCCTAGGCTAGTTTAAATACTACTGCATCGGCTAATTAAGTATCTAAACTGATAACTAAATACCCTTATTCCTGTCCAAAATTGATGTAGTACATATCTCTCTCCTACAGGTAGATATCCCTTGAGGTGGAACAGCTATGCCTAATAAAGCAAAATCCCTCCTCGTCACATTACTTCTTCAGCCACATGTTAAAGTCTTTAATGTGAAGAAGAATCATGTTATCCACTATCCTTTCTTGTCACATTTTTATTAGTGTGCTTCTACTAATACCCCGGCACTTCTTCCAATGAAGTAGATATTTGTACTATAACTGCAGCAAGGATTTTGAGCAGTGATGCAGAATTCAGGATATGCCTGCAATCAGCTACCAGAGCTGATAGTTGCACAGGTTGCCTTCCTCTTGGTAGTATCAGATGGATTCGGTCCCTATATGATCATGGAGACATATAAATCATACCTGCTTTACTTCAACATCAAAAGATGCTAACAAATAGGAAAGTTCCTGTATTTACAGAATATTTTGTGGAAAAATACTGCCTTATAGCCACTGCACTGTACCGTGCCAAGAATGATAACAGATTGAATCACTATTTACAATGCTTTGTGTGACTCCCTCTGTGTTCAAATTTCATAAGGCAGTTCATTCAAAATAATGGTTAAGTACAGACCAGGCTTGGAAATGTAGGCATTAAAATAATAATCTGAGGTTGAGCAGGGCAGATAATTGTAGTGTATTTGGAAGAAGCAGTCCCAGCTTTTCTGATCAGGCAAGAACCAGGATTTGACATGACAGAATATGTGTAGGCTGTTGCAATGAATTAGAGCAGGTGTGAGGAAATCCACAGGTTGTATTGTGTGGTAATGGATACCACCGTTTACTATTTGAATTATACAAATGAATTAATAAAATAATATACCTTTATAAAAGTTGCATTCATTCTTAAAAAAGGAACACACATAAATAAATAACTCTTACCTCTTCCCACTGATGAATGTATCTAATTAATCTTGAAAGTCTTAGTAGACGTAATAAACTGAGGATTTTTGTAAATCTCACAATGCGGAGAGCTCGAGCAGTCTTGTAAACTTCTGAATCCATTCCTTTCTCTACAATGAGAAAGATATAATCCACTGGAATTGACGAGACGAAGTCCACAACAAACCAGCTCTTTAAATAATTCATTTTTATGACTTTTGGATCGAGTATTATCTCTGAATTGTCTTCAATGACAATCCCAGTTCTAAAATTCATGAACAAGTCAAACAAAAAAACTGTGTCAGATGCCACATTAAAGATAATCCACGGTGTTGTTGTTTGTTCTGTGAAGAATGTTATTCCAACTGGTATAATGACAAGATTTCCAACCATCATAATAAGCATTACCAGGTCCCAGTAAAACCTGCAAGAGCCAAAATACAAAATCATTACAACCTAGATTTTAAATAGGAAAGTATTTGTTTAACAGCACGTGCTTCCTCATTTGATTTGCACTATAATCATGAGCGCCTACCGTATTCTGCATGGCTGCATTATAATGACTCATTTTGCATACTGCAGACTATAAATAAGAGAATGAGAACATCTTACACATTCATTTACATATTTTTTTTGAGAATATGTCAAATTGTGTGTACATTTTACGTATCTGAACCACAGGCGTTGTACTAAAATGAATGAGTACTTCAATAGGTAGAAACAGATAATGGTGATCCTTAGCATCTCTCTTAACCTGAAATCTTCTATTATCCCGTACCATCTTTATCAGCAATGCCTTTCTGCTTTTTTTTTTAACTTGGTATAAATAATTTGTAGATAAGTACTGCCTGACCTAAGGAAGAGAACATTGCTCTCAAACTTCTGTCTTCAACATATATTCTGTCAGTCTAAATAAAAACGGTATCACCTGCTACTGAAGTACTGGTTAGTTTTTGCACAATTCCCACTGGACTGACAAGGCTACAAGTACTGATTAGCCAAAGAATAAAATGTGAAGAGTAAACTGGCTCTAACATTCATCTTTTCCTCTTTCAAATAATATTACTAACAAAAGGACAACGTACTCTGCTTATTTATGCTTGTACATCTTTCTACTACATAATTAGGTCACTGGAGATTTCTCACACACACTACCCAGCATTACAAAGCCCAGTATTAGATATTCCATGCTAAGTAATCTTAGTGCAATTTATTGAGACATTATACCAGTATATAATTGGCAAAATGTGGTTACAATTAGAAGATAACAATAAATCCATGTACGCATAAGATAAAAAGTGATAAATAAGTGTGCTAACAGCAGTTATACATTAATATGCTTAAAAGCAACATTTCAATGCACTTTTTACTTATAGTATGTACTGTACGCACAAATGTTGCCATCTAAGGACAAGAATTGGATATCAACAAACACAGTTTTGCTCACAATAAGTAAAGCACAAATGGCTGTAAGGGCTTACTGTATTCACTAACGGAATGCAAACATATTTGGGATAGACCTAAGGCTATCCTATATACTAAAATAATCCAAGGATCACAACAGGTCTGACGTTTTACAGCAGATGGGAAAATGGTCAGGCTAGGTGGCCAAGTGGTTCTTATCTGCCCTCAAATTCTATGTTTCTAGTTTCTTGTCCATTATAGTCTACTTGGTTGTAAAACCTTTCTCCCTCGGGGAATACTGTTACAATAATAAGTTCCATAATGGGCCATTTTGTGCATAAAATACAATTCAGCACTCATTACATAAATGTGATCTTTTTAAGTTGCCTCAGAGCTTGGTGGTGCTCGAGACTTGGCAGGAACTCCTTCCTTTTAGAAGGCACTTGTCATGTTGTCATGAATATTTTAATACGCTGCTCTCAATTTAAATGGAACCGGTTATTAAATCCTATTAAAGCAACAATATCCGGGGGCGGAGAGAGAATTATTATATTTTTGATAAATGGTAAGCAGGGGATCATTCAAGGCATATGAATATACTACTGTATGGAATGACTGCGTTAATTACAAAGATTAAGAGGGGGTCTAACCTCTAATGGGCAAATATGGACCTTGGGTCCAACACTAAAGGAAAGCTAAACATGTATGGAGAAGATAGTTTTCAGATACTGACATAGAAATCTTTATTGATACAGTATATGGTATAAATGAAAATTCTCATCATGTGATATGACATTGCCGTTAATGGTTGGATGTTCATCAAAGAACTGGCTGGTATATTTTTTTAATGCTATAACAATAACAAAATACTTGAGGAAATACTTTGTGCATTATATAAAAAAGAAAAACAGGATATGCATATCGAAATGACTCATTTGTTTTTTGTATGTTTTTTTGTGTGAAAAATGCAACAAATAGAAAAAAAGACACATCTCAAAGTTAGCACCATCATAGGATATAGGATCTTTTGCCAGATCGACACTGGCACGAAAAACAATAAATAAAATAATTGACTTTTGAAATCTTTAAGAACTACAATAAAATGTCATTATGTCCGAAGTGATTTAAAATACATTCGAAAGGCAAAAAACATAAATTTGCATGTTGACCAGAATATAATTTTTAATCTCTCAAACTGAGCCAACCCAACAAATAATTAAATACAAGAACTTCTTACAAGCCAAATAGGACACAAATTCAAAAGCAGAACGATTAAATAAACAAGAACAAATCTAATACACTATCTAATACAAAACAATGAATAGGGATTAACAATTATATAAAATTTAAGAAACAGAATAATCTGACCAGTTAACAATTTTCTTCTCCTACCCCTATGACCCCACTTGTTGGTTATGGGAAGATCCAAGATCTTTAAAAACATATATTTATTACACAAAGTGTAGAAACTGCAGAGGGAATATAGATATCTATTACTATAATCGATATCATCTAGTCTATCTCTCTCTAGTATATAAGAATATCTATTACTATCTTCTACTATCTCTCCTACTCTATAGCTCTCTCTATATCGCTTCCCTCTATATATATATCTATAACTATCCTCTCTCTCTATCTATCTATATAGCTAGATATATATAGAAACACTAGACTCCACTAACCTCCCCTCTGCAGGTTTCTTGTTATACAAATCTGGCCTCAAGAACGGACGGGTCATGATTGGAAAAGGTCTTTAGTGATAGAGGCGCCATTAATGTACCTAGCGCTTCACAGTAGTAATACATTTGGTAATAAAATAAATAACAGATAATATAAATAACAGATCATGGGAATAAGTGCTTTAGACATAAACGTAACATTAAGGAAGAGGAGTCCCTGCCCCGAGGAGCTTACAGTCTAATTGGTAGGTAGGGAGAACGTACAGAGACAGTAGGAGGGAGTTCTGGTAAGTGCATCTGCAGGGGGCCAAGCTTTATGTATCATGTGTTCAGAATATTCACAGTGCTATTCATATGCTTCTTTAAGCAAGTGTGTCTTAAGGTGGGTCTTAAAGGTGGATAGAGAGGGTGCTAGTCGGGTACTGAGGGGAAGGGCATTCCAGAGGTGTGGGGCAGTCAGTGAAAAAGGTTTAAGGTGGGAGAGGGCTTTAGATACAAAGGGGGTAGAAAGAAGACATCCTTGAGCAGAACGCAAGAGTCGGGATGGTGCATAGCGAGAAATTAGGGCTGAGATTTAAGGAGGGGCAGAAGAGTGTAAAACTTTAAAAGTGAGGAGAAGAATGGAGTGTGAGATGCGGGATTTGATCGGAAGCCAGGAGAGGGATTTCATGAGGGGAGATGCTGAGACAGATCTAGGAAAGAGTAGAGTGATTCTGGCAGCAGCATTTAGGATAGATTGTAGGGGAGACAGGTGAGAGTCAGGAAGGCCGGACAGCAGGAGGTTACAGTAATCAAGACGGGAGAGTGAGGGCCCGAGTCAGAGTTTTAGCAGTCGAGCAACAGAGGACAGGGCGTATCTTTGTTATATTGCGGAGGAAAAAGCGACAGGTTTTAGAAATGTTTTCAATGTGAGGGCGAATGTGAGAGAGGAGTCGAGTGTGACCCCTAGGCAGCGGGCTTGGGCTACTGGGTGAATGATCATAGTTCCAACAGTAATGTGGAAGGAGGTAGTAGGGCCAGGTTTGGGAGGAAGTATGAGGAGCTCTGTTTTTGCCATGTTGAGTTTAAGGCGACAGAGGGCCATCCAGGATGATATAGCAGAGAGACATTCAGAAACTTTGGTTTGTACAGCAGGTGTAAGGTCAGGTGTTGAAAAGTATATTTGTGTGTCGTCAGCATAGAGGTGATAATTAAACCCAAAAGATGTTATTAGGTCACCTAGAGAGAGTGTGTACAGAGAAAAGAGAAGAGGTCCCAGGACAGAGCCCTGGGGTACCCCCACAGAGAGATCAATAGAGGAGGAGGTGTTAGCAGAAGAGACACTGAAAGTACGATGGGAGAGGTAGGATGAGATCCAGGATAGAGCTTTGTTCCGAATACCAAGAGTATGGAGAATGGGAAGGAGAAGAGGGTGGTCCACGGTGTCAAATGCTGCAGAGAGGTCAAGTAATATGAGCAGAGTGTAATGACCTCTGCCTTTGGCAGCATGGAGGTCGTCAGTTATTTTAGTGAGGGCTGTTTCCGTGGAGTGAGCAGTGCGGAAGCCAGATTGTAGAGGGTCTAGGAGAGAACAGGTGTTGAGAAAATGGAGCAAGCGAGAGAATACAAGACGTTCAAGGAGTTTAGAGTCAAAAGGCAGGAGGGAGAGAGGTCGATAGTTAGAAAGACAGGTAGGGTCAAGCTTGCTGTTTTTGAGTAATGGTATGACTGTTGCATGTTTGAAGGAGGATGGAAAGGTTCCAGAGCAGAGGGAGGAGTTAAAAATGTGTGTGAGCGTAGGGATTATAGTAGGAGCAAGAGGTTTTAGGAGATGGGAGGGAATGGGGTCAGGGAGGGCAAGTGGTAGAGGGAGAAGAGGCGATCAACAGCGACACATCCTCCTCTGAGACAGTGGGAAAAGAGTCAAGGAAGGCAGGAGAAGAGTTAGGAAGAGGTGTAGGATGGGAGGAAGAAACAGAGGGGATGTTCTGCCGTATAGCTACTAAAGTAAGTTGGCTACTAAATGACTCTGGCTAATGCTTCTCAGGTGAAATACTGGACCAAGACTATACAGAGGTCTTGAATGTAAGATCAAGTGAATGCAGGTACGTAGGTAACTATGCACCCCCTAACATCCCCTCCCCTAGATGTGTCCGGTATTATTTTACCCACAAATATGTTGTATTGATATATATGTTCATTGTATTGACTTGCAATAAAATTTAAGTTACAAAAAAACAAACAAAAAAAAAACTCTGCAATCTCATTAAGTGATTAAAATTTGCCAAATAAGTTTGGAAATGTCCTAATCTCCAATATGGATGTGCGCTTCATCCCTGGACCTGAACCCACCGAAACATGGTCATTTCGGGAATTTCCCATACCCATGTACAGATACAGCACTGTTAACTGATAACACAACATATTGTAATATAACATAGAGTTTACATAGCATTCAATTACAGTGATGACGCACTATAACACAGAATATCCCACCAAGACATTCCAGCAGGGGCAGTAACATTCGCGTCTGTCACGTGTGCTCACCATAAACAGGACTAGACCGAGTGGCTGAGGTGGGGGATGTATATAACCGTAGCCTACTGGGTCAGTCGCAGCCCCTCCGAACAATCTGTGTACTCGATCCCCCAAGAGGAGACAAACTGTTCGGTTCATACGATCATGGCAGCAGATTGTCCTATCTACCTTCCAAATAATGGAGTTCCCTACCACCATAACCTCTTATAGTCTCTGAGTACCTGAAGTCCCCTTTGTGCTGGAGGAGCTATTCCCCTGGCTGGTAGAGGAATCAGTCTCCCTAATCTTGCCATTCCTGCTCTGACACTCCCAATATCTTCACTCAATCTGGCAAATCTATTGGGATGGGTCAGCTCAGAATTGGCCTGCCTCTTTCTCTTTCCCGAGCTTCCTCTTTTTAATTGTTACCCAGCTATCTTCATGTTCCAGTTCTTTACTCACAGCTCCATCCTCTGCAACACTAGTCCTAGTCAGGGCCTGCTCAGTGAGCACTAAACTCCTTTCAAGATTGTCAATGTGCCCCAATATTGCAAGTTGCTTCTTCAGATTTACAATCTGAGACTCCAAAGAGACCACTTACTCACACTTACCACAGTGGTATGCTCGCTGGAACAGCTGCTCCAAGTGCACATACATGTGGCAAGATGTGCATTGAGTGGTATTCCCAATCCTGCTCATTGTTGCAACTATGTTGTTATAAGGGCTAAAAATTTACTGTACTTCAATACTGTATACTATATCTTGTTCACACCTTCCTTGTTTCCTCCCCTGGTTCTAACTCCACACTTAAAATAAACAAGACCCCTTCTGGTTCTAACTCCACACTTAATACAAACAGTACTTGAAATCAAACACTAATTCAATCACACAGATTAAGACACGCAAAGTGCCATTTGCGTTAACCCTGTTACGTTTTACCTGTGTTGGGTATTTAAGGTTGGCATACAGGTACCACTATCTGATCCATCATCTAGATTTACCTTTTTGGTTTTTTTCAATTACATTTTTTTTTTCATTATTAAGTAAAAGTTTTAATTTGAAAATACACAACACTGTATTTAGTAGTCCACTATACCTTCTGTTCTTTATGCACAACAATCTTGTAAGTGCATTTTTAACTCTTGTGCCAAGTAAGGGCTGTTCTATATTGCATGCGTGCGCGTGGACCTATGTGAATGCGCGTGCACATGCCGCATGCTTTTTGTGTGTATGCTGTGAGCGAGTGAGGTACTGTATGTATGGGTATGTATGTATATGTGTGTATGTGTGTGTATGTCTGTGTATGTGTGTGTATGTGTGTGTGTTAAATAAGTTTTGAAATAAATAAATACTTTAATAACTTGTTCATTAGCATTGTACATACATACATACATACACACATACATACATACATACATACACACACACATACATACATACATACATACATACATACATACATACATACATACATACACACACACACATATACACACATTTCAGTGGCGGTAGTGGCACAAATTCTTTATTTTCTTCCTCTTCCCCCCTGTCGGCTGGTTCCACGCACACTCCCGTGCGCACGCGGCACCATTATAGAAAGGCTGATTAGCCTCTGCCAACTAAAACTGCCACGCGCGCCATAGCAAGCGCACGCAGTATAGAACAGCCCTAAAGCCTTTAATACTGCACTATGAGGTGTGTGCTTTTCTTCTTTTTTTAATCTTTTTATTCAGTAGTCTGGGCCAGGCAGCATGTCTAAGTCATACCCTTTCCTTTTATCATGTACAGGTAGGTCTACTACAAATCCTTCTGACATGAACAATACCGCTAGAAGCAGAAAAAAATGGCAGTTGACCACTAGGCCACCTGTAAGATTGCCAGGGCCCCAGAAGTCTATAGTCAAAACCAAGGTTAAGAGCAAGCCAACTCTTCCTAGTAGTAAATAGTCTGCAGGAAGCCCACATGTAAAACTAAGTCTAAACAGGGTGTGAGCAATGTAGTGATGAAAAAAAGTACACTGCAGCCACTGTTGGAAAGATGCACCAATAAACAGTACACTTCTTGATGAAGCCAGCAATAAACGGAGCAGCTTGTCTGTGAGCCGAATTGCACCTGATTCTGACAGAAATAGTAAAGAGTAAGACATCCAGCAGTGACTGTTATCCCCTAGTTTGGCAGGGCCATTTGACCACATAGCTGTGGTTTAGTACACAGATGGCACGATAGAAGTTTGCATGGTATGATGCCGATTTAGCTACTATTCTAATCACCGTGCTCTTCCTCAATGCTGATGCTTTCTAGCTCCACAGGAGCAGCACAGTGCTTTGCAGTGTCAGAGGGTTCCCTTGTCCCTGCTGGACTTACCCCAGGTTTAGCACCACTACTTCTAATAAACCCATTATGCTATTATTCTTCATCTGACTCCGATGTTCCAATTCCAATAATGCTGGGCTCTACATCACTGCCACTCTTGCCACCTGAGCTCTATTTCTTTCTCTTTTTCAGCAAAAGCTCTGAATAGGTTCTGTATTTCTCAGTCTTAGGAAATGTCACCAATTCCTGCAGCATCAACTGTAGGACAAATGTCACACATTTTCTAGGCCTGTAAAGGCCTGTTTGGAAATATTCACATATCTCTAGTACAGAGTCTAATTAAAAATGACAGGACAGCATAGGAGAAGCTTGCAGTGGCACGCAGGCTCCATGGCCAGCTCCATCATTCGGAAATCACATTCAGAAATGCTGCATGACCTGAAACACACATTATTTGGAAAAAAGAATTCTTTTTAAGCATTCAAAGGAGACACATGGATACAAAATCTTGGAGCAAATAGAAAGGTTTACTGAAGCCAAAACAGAGATCCAAAAAGTGCAACAAAAAAAAGACAAAAGGCAAACCAAATAAAGTCATTTAGTGTATGCATACAACTTGTTGGGACTCAAAAACAACACCCCACAGTCAATGGTAATGACTGTGATATTTTCATATACACCAACAGAGGTGGGTAGAAAGCACAGTCATTTCATTTATCAGTTGTTTTGGACAAGTCTCTGCTCCGTCTGAAGCCTACATCATGGAGGTACAGTACTGTAAGCTCATCAAGTCCCTTCATGGACTTTTTGTATCCATATGTCTCTTTTGAGTGATGGAGAGTACTCATTTTTTCTGTTTATCATTGTAGGGGCTTAGGCAAGCCCATCTCTCTGTGCACCAATAGTTGGTATGTATTACTGTACATATATTGTATAGTTGTTACCTTTTGAGTGTTGACTGGATATTTATGCCCTGCCATCAGCTCAAGCAAGAAGTTAAAACCCGGTGGAATTGAATCTTCTGCATGTTAGAGCGGCTTCTAGTGCAGAAACAAGCAATATCCAGCTACACTGCATTTCATGACGTAGGTAAAGGGGAAATATCTTTCCTCAATCAATCACAGTGGAAACCAATGGCCCCGTAACTGTAAGTGCTATGCTAGCTCCGTATACTATAATTCTCTGAAAATGATAGCTTGCAGCGTTATTTTAGCCTGTACGCCAAGCTATCTTCTTAAGCTATTATTCTCAATAGGGACTCCGTTAACAGTCGTGGCTGCGCAAATTTTGTACGGAGTCCCTATTTCTAAATGGTGGTTATGCAATTTCCATTCATTGCATAATAATTACATCAATTTTGATAAAAAAAAAAAAAGCTTTAACACAGCGGGCTTCACTAGAACTGCGTACCTTGGTTTAAAATAATGGACACTGCATCTGTATTACAACCTTTTCAAGTAGACACACGAAAATAATTTTCACGAATACTACACTGTGTCAAGTCATACCCTTCATTTAGCTACTGAAAAAAAGGCTACACAAGCAGAAGGACCGTTTCCAGTATAGATACTAGTCTGGAAAGCTATTCACTAATGCCTTTGTGAATAAGCTGTTTGTGAGTGCATCCAGTTTTTAACCTATCTATTGCTAGTAAAATGTTATTATGCTATGTTCTTTTTCTCCCTACCTTTTTTAAGTCACCCACTGGTTGCTGTGGAAGGTTATATCCCCATCCCCAGTGTGATTCAGCACATGTAGGTGTGTTATTTTTTTTAGTATTTTTAGTATTTCTATAGTTCTTGAATAGTGTAAAAATCATATTTACTATAACACTATCTCTTTATGTTTTTTCCCACATACATCTGTTTGGGATGATGGACTGAGTCTATGCGCTGGAGGACTTCTATCTTTCATACCAGCTGTTTTCTGGAGGGATTGGAATTACCTCCTTGGACTCTAGCAGCAGGACTCTGCATATACTGGAAATGTCATTTTTATATTTATCCATTTCTGTAATTATCTTGCACCTCGGTTTGTTGGTTGGCGCTACGTTTTCTTTCCTTTTGAATAAAATAAACATTGAAGGGTACATTTACTAAGCAGCAGCATATAGCTTTATAGGGTATGCCTTCATTCAAGTGTTTTTGTTTGACATCTTTTAGCAGGTAATGCAGTCGGCCCCTGCAAGATACACTTTGGGTGATGTATTATGACTGAAGAGTGCTATGATATGATCATGAAATCTTCAAAAGAAAATATGAATTGCTCACTGCATTTACTAAACAGTAGCAGCCACACAGTCAGACCCACCACATGTTTGCTGAAATGTCTGCTCTTACCAGTTCATTTAGACTTTGAACAATCCTTTAAAGTTGTGTTGCTACCTAGTAATACATTAAATGATCAGTGCTATGTTTAATAGTAGAAATATAAATTGAGGTACATTTCTAACTGTAAAATATGCATTGCCAGCTGGGATATCATAAAGAGCTAAATAAGTAAATAAAGAAAAAAGAAAAAACACTACGAAAAAAATGGTAATCTGCTTAAAAAGGGCATCATCATGAAAACGCCTTCAAGGAAGTTTATTTTGGAGGAGACTGCAAGTTTATTGTACGTATTCAATATGCTCATATTAGGAGGATTCATCTTCTTCAGACCCAAATTTTATAGTTAATACTGTATGTACAGACGAGACCACAACTATTCTAAAGCTTGCATTAAACTAGCCCGGTTACATTCTGGGTATGTGCTGGGCATGTGCTGGGCTAGTTTAAGGCAAGTTTAAGGCATTTCTGCATTGACTAATGACCCATAGGATTAACACAGCAGTTGTCCCTGGCAGTCCCATTCAGTTTGAATGGGACTGCCAGGGACCCTTGCTGTTAATCTGATGGGCCATTAATCAATGCAGTAATGTCTAGTTTAAGGCATGTATCCAGCATGTACCTGGGTGTACCTGGGTCTTTTTGGCGATTGCCACTGGTTTGTGTTAGAATAACCGTGGGCACTACAGTAACATCTGCTCACAGAATGCATTCACGCTTCCTGTGGACCTAGTCACTTGGTGAGCGTTTCAAAGTCTAAAGATATCTTTCGAGCACAGCAGATAATATAATTTATCTAACGTTCATTTTGTCCCAGTGTTATTTTAAAATGGTCTTTCAATACTGCTACAGACATCTGTACGGAACAATCCTGTAATATACAGATTGCATTAAGTTTAAAGTGACCCTGCCATGGGAAGAGATAATGATGTACATCAGCAATACACCTCGCTTTTCAGTTTAAAATAGGAATGGAAAGAAATGTGATAATTTGGCAAAAAGTCAAGTAAATATGGGGTTACAACTTGGGTGCATCAATGTGACATTCATTGGAAACATTTGTTACTTTCGGTATTTAGATAGGAAGGTTGCATGAGATAACTTCAGACACAAGGTAGGTATAATGGTCACTATTGCTACTTATTGGTGCCCGGGACTACTGGCTACTGTGGCACTGAAATGATCTGATCTTTGAAAATATACTTTATACTATTTTTCTGTGCTTTTAATCGATTACTCATAGTGATATTGTTAGGACTGGAAATACATTTTGTGTTAATGAATTATTAATGCAATTATGTTTTACTCAGTCCTTATTTTGGCCTCGTTTTTCTTTCCTCTTTTTGGCAAATGATTGGATTGTATGCAATAGAAGTAGCAGTGGAAAGAGCAGAACGTTGTTAAATAGAGAATGACTGAGACCAGTGCTTCTGCTTGGCCCTGTGTGTCGGGGTATGCTTAGAATTACAGTTTAGTCCAGCATAAGCAGCCCAAGAATAAATGTAAAGGGAAAAAGTTATAAATCATGGAAACAGCTGCAGAACTAAATGAGACCCTCTGGCTCGTGCATATGATGATGCCATCGTGTTTATACTTTTTTACGGTGGATATAAAAACAATAACACAAAATAGAACAAAGATACACACAAACAAGAGGGTTAACGGAATTATAGGGTGGAAATAGGTTTTGGAGATAGTGACTGGGGAGTGTTCATTTAAGAGATCCTTGTACAAAAATAAGGAAAAATCTCCAACTTAGTTGTGCTGTAACATTTTTGCTAATTAAAATGCGTTCAATAAAATACTGAGAGGCAATTACAATTATGAGGCAAGGTTTTTACATACAGTATAAAGTGATTGGATTTGAGTCATCTAACAACATTTGATTTTGATTGCGTCTAACACTTAGCATGCTTGTGGTGTTGTAGAATTTAGTCTGGAAATCCAATACATAATGCACAGACTGCTACAAATGTCAATTTATTAAAGAAACATAGAACTGAAATTGTAAATAGTAATCTGGTATAGCTGCAACACAAACAAAGTACAGTAGATAGTAGATGCACACCCACAGATTGTACTCTTATCACTGTGCACTTTTTGTCCAGTTGCACCAGAGAAATATTTTTGAAAAATCCATAAATAAGCCACTCTTGTATATTCATTCAAAATTATTTTAGTGTAGCCTTGGCTGGTTTTGGGCTACAAGTCTGCCCTCCTCCTGGCAGTAATCCCTAGTAAGGGTATGTTTTCCAGGAGTAATCATGGGTTTTCCCCACACCTTGCAGCTCAGTGAGTCAGAGAAGGTAGTGCAATCAGGCCTGGTGTCCAATCCGGGATAAGGGGCTGGTTCTTACTGGAACTGACTTAAGGAGCTGCACTTCCTCAATTTAGCCAGTTGCCTCTACCACTGAGAGAGGCTAGTCTATCCAATCCAGTAGTGCAGATCTCTGCTTACTGAGGTCCTACTTGCGGGGAGTGGGGGAAGGACTACTTTTGGTGGCCAGTGGCCGGGAGTGTAGGTCCAGGGCCATCCTAAGGGTGAAGACCCGGCTGCTGAAAATTGATTGTGGTGTAAGCTGAACACTGTCTTTGATTGGTGTGAGAGTAACAAGAATAAAGAACACCTGTTTTCACATATTCCTTGCATGAGACTGAAATCTATCAGGAAGGAGAAGAGATAAGTTCTCCTGCAGAGATTTCTCCCCACATCTCTGGGGGCTGCAAGAGATGGAGAGATGGAGGCGCTGTCACCGTGAGTACAATTTGGGCAAGGCCCCAGAAGCCTGTCCTGACCTCCCCTATAACACCATGCGGGAGACTCAGGGCCACTGTTTATCAGCAGGTATGCACCACACTACCATGTAACCAGCACAGGTTTCCCCATGATAGACCCTATATGAGATTGGGGGGGCGAGGGGGGGCAGGGTTACATTAGTATCAAAGTTTCAGTCTGAGTTTGGACATGTATCTGAGTTTGGACCTTTAAATTAGTGCTAATACATGATAATTATTTAAAACCAGAGACAGAACATAAAACACAGACAGAGCTCAGTGCACATCCAGTGAAACTCATACACGATACAGTGCCTAAATATATATGTATAAATATCTATTAAATAAAATGGTCTTTTAGTTTAACATTTTTGGCCAAAATTGTTGTAAGCCCCTGAGCCACTGCAGGGCAGACCACATTTCCAGGTGTCCCTAACACTAATATAAATTCTTAATAACCTGTGCAATACAGTATTTGGCCAAAAATGTTAAACTAAAAGACCATTTTATTTAATAGATATGTATACATATATATTTAGGCACTGTACCGTGTATGAGTTTCACTGGATGTGCACTGAGCTCTGTCTGTGTTTTATGTTCTGTCTCTGGTTTTAAATATATATTGCCATGCTCAGAAGCACTCCTCTGTGACACTCATATGCATATATATATGTTGTGGTTAGTTTGGGGGTTTAATAGGAGCTTGTTAGGTGTCAGTATGTAATACATGATAATGCCTGCTTTATTTATTTTATGAATCTACAAAACAGCCATTTTGAGAAAAAAATCATTATGATGGCAATACAATTAGCAATTCTCTAATAAGAGAATCATTTTATATTTATAACACATTAAAAAATATTTTTTTTTCTTACAGTCTTATAGGGAAATATTCTAATAATGGATAATACAAAATACATAATACAAAAAAATACATAGTGAAAGCAAGGTCCCTGTTCAAAACCCACATACAATATAACCAGTATAATAGGAGATTTCTAGATGCAGTATTAGTTATCTAAGTGCATTGACATAAAGAATACCTTAGACTTAGAGGCAAGCAGGTGTGTCTGGGGTTATTAGTTTAGACACAGATGTAGCCCAATTAACTTTCCCAGTCACCAAAGGTCGTCAGGTTAGAATGACCGCGGCAATCCCCCAGCATGGGGAATGCTTCCAGTTGAGCAAAATAAAGGCATTCAAGCTGCCCAAATCTGCACCATCTATAGAGCTGTAGCTGCCCCAAGGCAGCTGTTCATTAAACAGTTGAGGTTTTACACACACACAAAAAAAATAGGCGTTTGCTGGAATACTGCTGCATAAAACAGCATTGTGTACACAGTATATAAAGGGAAATAAACAATTGAACAAAATTGCTTTGTTTTGGAAGGAGAAGAGCTTTGATAACTGGATATTATAGGGTCTTACTAATGAGCATGGTGATTTAAGTGGCCATGGAAAACATGTTTGAAAGATTAAGATGACCTGACAGGTTGCAAATGTAAACACAAATGAATCAATAACTACTGTAGATCACCGTCAGCGAGCATAGTCCTGGCAGATTTATTTCAGTTTTGTGTATTTGGCAAATAAACTGTGTAATGTTAACAAGGACCACATTTAATGAATTTGTCAAAGCAACTTTTATTCACTATGCTTTATTAACTGAAAGGAAGGACATTCCAAATGAATATCAACTCAATGTGTGTATTGTTCATGGATACAACCATCTACCATCATGGGACATAAGGCTATATGGCTGATATGCCACACACCGTTCACAAGTTAACCGTAAGTGAAACAAATTATTTTAAGCTCTACTGATACATTTTGGCATCAGCCATTTTAAAACAAAAAACAAAAAAGGGATCAGATTAGTAGGGCAACATTGTTACAGTAAGCACACAGAACTAGGCACGTATGTACAACTACATGCTTAAATATACAAGTAGGTAGTACATTAACAGTGATTATATAAATAGAACTAGCAATGACCATTTACTATGATTTCTTTATACTACAATTTACTCAAAACTATGTTGAGGTAAGGATTTTCTGGTACAGCCCAGCCCACTGTAGACTGTTAAGGGATTACATTGCCTCTTCATTTTTCATCATGTTACTGACTCCATTGGGATTTGATTTTGAAAACCGAGGTAAAAAAAACCAAACCTTTTTATAGCATGGAGAAAAAGAAATGATGTTGTCACTTTGAAGCTCTACTGGGAATGGTATACTAAAGTATTCATCTCTCTCTCTCTCTCTCTCTCTCTCTCTCTCTCTCTCTTTTTATATATATATATTTTTTTTATTTTTTATTATTATTATTTTTTTATTGGAAACATTTTACATTTTACATACATCAAACACAACAGGCAACCTTTTTTTGACAATTTTTTCATAATACATTATACATTTTAAGGAATCACAATCTCTTCTTATAACAAGTCACATTATAGGTTGACATTAGGATTGAATCCATCTGGTTACATTTCTGTCTGTGACCCTTATGGACCACCTCATAGGTTTCTTGTAGACAGACTTTCCCTTTCGTGTGTTGTTCTACGTCATTCTGCCTTTATTTTTACCCAATAACTAACTTAATTAACATTTGAATGAAACTTTTCCCTCCCCCTAACTACAATGTTCGTCTCTTTGTTCAAGCTTAACTTTTGTATTCTAGGATTTCTCCTCAAATTGGCATTCTATTTTTATTTTGTGAGAGAAGCTGTCTGGGTAGATGCCATGTCGTGTGTGCAAACAGTTCTTTCTATCTTGGCTTTGTCCGATAAAGAACTTATGAACTATCCCCATTTTTGGAAAACCTTTTTTGGTCTTGAGCTCCCTATAGAAGCTCGCTTCTATTTTATCCATGAACATCAGTTTAAATAGATATCCTTTAACTATATCTAATGTTGGATGTGATGCGGATATTAATTGCAGCATGATTGCTTTTCTAGCTGCTAAGAGCACCATTTGGAGGCTTTGTATTCATCTTTTTTTAGTATCTGAATGCTGTAAATCTCATTATTACTGACATTTTTTAATTATACCAGTAAATTTACCCTTGAAATAAATACTTTTCTGCAAACATATGTTTGCTCCACGTAACTCTTGTTACATAGTGTAATGCTATACCAGCTACGATCTATTGAAATTGATAACAGACGTCCTTGAAATAGATCTGCCAATGACTTTGACTAACACAAATTTTATTCAGTAACATACCTAGCAATATTCCGCAACTAAATCTTTTAATAATTAGAGTCTGTACCTTTTTACAATTAAAGCAAGCCTCTGGGAAAGAGACAGAGAATTAAATTCCTGTAAGTCGTAAAAAAAGATAATAATTTTAACATAAATCATTTAAAGACATAGCTGATCACAGTTTTAAACCTCTATTGATGTGGTTTGCTCAGTTTTGGCTCACATTAAAGTGTCATGTGTGACGAGGCTTGATATTAGATATTAGATTTACGATCTTACAATCATAAATGAGTACTTCTCCGTGCTATAGTAGATTAGTTCAGGGGTGCTCAATTCAGTCCTCAAGCCCCCCAACAGGTCAGGTTTTCCAAATATCCCAGCTTCAGCACAGGTGGCTCAGTCAGAGGCTCAGTCACAGACTGTGCTGAAGCTGGGACTGATTCAGCCAACTGCGCTGAACTTGGGACATCCTGAAAACCTAACCGGTTAGGGGAGGGGGAGGGAGGTCTTGAGGACTGCAGTTAAGACCCCCGGTATTAGTTTAAAATAGTTGCTGCTGTATGAAATAAAATGTATTTATGAAAGTATTTATATAGCGCTACTAATCACCCCGTCATTTACATGGTTGCCAATAAGTAGGGTGACCACCCGTCCCCCTTTTGCCGGTACAGTCCCGGTTTTTCGGGAGCTGTACCGCTTTTCTGTGTGTACCGGAAATGTCCCGGATTTTCCTCAATGTGTCCCCATTTATTTTTTTTTGTCGCCGGCGGTGCGCGAGTAAGCTGCGGTGCACTGTGCGCTGTGCGCGAGTCTGCGGCGGCGGCGGCGCGGAGGAGGAGACTGCAGCAGCCCGGCTGGTAAGTATTTTTTTTTTTTTAATAAACGGCAGTTTCCTACCTTGTTGGCCAATCCCCAGCGTCCCGGCATTAAGCCCCGCCCCCCGTCATCATCCTTCACCAAAGACCGGCATGTGGAATGGATGGAAGGAAGGGTGCCTGGGGGCGGGGCTTCCGCTTCCTGCGGCAGAGCACACGCCGTGTGTGTCCCGCGGCTCCTGGCTCTTCTGCGCGGTGTCTCCCCCCCTCTGCCCGCCCGGGGGGATAGGAGGTGGGTTTTTGATCCTTTGCCTCCTGTCCTGGCGCTCCCTTCCCCCCCCCCCTGTCCCCTTGGTTCGGGAGATGGGCGCGGGGGCTGGCAGTGGTGGCTGCGCGGTGTTCCCCCATTCTGCCCCGGGAGCCCGTGGCTGCCCTCCGGGGGAGGGGGGGCGGCGGCAGTTTACCTTTGTGTCCCGGCGCTCCTATCCCCCCCCCCCTAGGTGCGGGAGATGGGCGCGGGGGTGGGTGCAGGGGGAGGCGGAGAGCCACCTGCTCGTGGCTGCCTCTGTCTGTACTCCACTGTGTGTGTGTGTGTGTGTGTACCAGTGTGTGTGTGTGTGTGTGTGTGTGTGTGTGTGTGTGTGTGTGTGTACCAGTGTCTGTGTGTGTGTGTGTGTGTGTACCAGTGT